>CM033727.1:5974423-6097424 GCA_019671005.1 Hibiscus mutabilis | reverse complement strand
ATTCAAATATTCTCACCACCTACTTCTAATCAATATTTCATCAAAACCAAAGTGTGAGTAATAGGTTAACAACCCTTGCTCAAACTTACCAATAACAAAAGGTTGTTTGTGCCCACTTTCTGCACCAGGTGTGGTTGTAGGCTTCTCAATATTCCTCGACTCAAAACCTTGCATATGGAACCAAGAAAAATGGACTCCAGATGAGGCCTCTATCATATCCTCCACTGATCTAGAACCCATACCTAAGACCTATGCAAAAACTTACAAGTGAGAAAACAAGCGTATGAGGCCATACAAATAAGATAGATGATAAATCCAACACGGACACCAGCTTGATTGAATCATATCATATTATATTTTTCTTTTCCTTTCCAAGAAGAAAGAAAACATTCATAGATGCAGCAATTCCCTTCACTTCACAGGGAAGCAAAGTTCTCTGCTTATTACCAAATCAAAAGTTGTCCCTTTTTCGATCACGGGGAAGCAATTCAAAACAATCATTGGAAGCAGAAGCATGGTGGAAAAGAAGTCCAGTAAAGTTCCTTTCTTTGTTACTACAAACAAGCACAACAAATGATAGTTTCAAGGAATTCCAGTAAATCACAAACAGTAAAATAAAAAAAAAGCACCGCCTTTTTGGTATTGCCATGTGAATCAATCTCCCATACAACAAAACAGAGCAATACTCAAACACCATTTCAAGTGAAAATTACCAAGAAAAGAGCAGGGTTTAGCTCCCCAATTATAACATAATACTCCAATAACGTGAAGCTAAAATCTAACTACTCCCCATGAAAATCACCGACTAAAGCTAAATCTAACACCTCTGGAAAGAACTAAAAATACCGAAATGAAAAACAAAAATCAAATTAGCATGGAATTGAGATCAGTTAATGCAGAAAAAGAAAGAGAAATGGGGATTATTGAATTAAAATAACTGATTTAATGGACTGCTAAGAGAGAGAGAATTTCTTCACTTTCTTTTTTGGGAGCGAGAGAAAGAGTTGTGGGTGTTACGGACAGAGAATCAATTTCGAGGTATTTATACAGTTTAAGAGCTCCCCATATTAATTAATTAATTAATTAATTAATTAAGTATTCCATTGATAGTAGTATATTTTTTAAAAATAAATATTTGGCATTTATTTACTTAACAATGGCTTAGATTTTTTCTTCTTTTTTTTCTTCGGATTTTGCATTTTTTTCCTCAAAGAGACAATGATATGCAAACTCATGAATTTCACATTTTTATTGTACTCCATAAAAATAAAATTCAATCATAGAAAACTATATTTGTTATATATAGGTGGACAGAATTTAAAGTTCAATTCTTAAGTAATCATAAAAGAAAAAGAATGTAATTTTTGTGTTGTATATTTATGTTAGGGAAAATATTTCATGCACTAATATTTGAAAAAGAATTTTTATAAGCATATTCAATTTAGGGTTTATGTGTTAGGTTAAGGTTTAAAGTTTAGGGATTTAAGAGTTATGGATTAGAATTTAGGCTTTCCAGTTTAGAAGATAGAGTTTAGGTTTTAGGATTTTAAGGCTATGGATTTGAATTTTAATTTTTTTAAGGTGAATTTAGGCATGCTTGTAGAAAAAAATTTCACTGCCGATGTATAGAATAATAACCCTTTAAGTTATGTTATTTTATTTCGTTAAATTAATCTTTTCTTTTCATAAGAAAATAGTGGATGTTTTTGCTTGCTCTTATAGTACGTTTTTTTTATCATTGTTGAATTTGTCATTGGCCCTCCAATTGACATTTATTTCGTTATCTTGTTGATTTAATCACATACTTTGAATCATCAGTTGCCTCTCTGTACGGATAGTTGTTTGTAATCACCCCAAATAAGTCACACTTAATTTGTTATAAAGCTAGTTTATCAAAATGTTATCATTGTTATATTTTTGTTAGTGTTAATGACGCTTATTTTTTACCGTTAACAATTGTATTTGTTTATATCTTTTAATTTTTTTTTGAGTTATTTGGAAGGATTTTTTACCCTTTTATAGTATGATCATATTTTATTACTTAGTGGCTAGTTTTTTTTCTTTCTCTTTGATGGTTTAAAGAAAATGATCGATTAATATAATTGGTCTATTTTAATTATTGTAGACTATTTTTTTTTGAAATTACGATTTTATTTCGTTTCATCTTTATTTTTAATAAAATTAAATATTGTTGTTGGTTTAAAAAGATAAAAAAATCATTTATAATAATATTAATGTAGAAATAATTATTTTAAAGTTAGCAAAAAATAATTCTACAAATAAGATTGTATGGTTGTCGTGTATCTTTATTACTATTTATTATAATAGCATTCTTTCTCTTAATATTTTATATAACATTTTTAAATAAAAATAACAAAAATTACTATTTAAAAATCAATCATAAAATAATGATATTTTACCCTCTATCTATAATAATTTATTAAAATTTTATAAATATAGATTTTTATCAAGGTTTGATTTTAATTTTCGAATTAAGAATTGCACTTTATTACCGGACCACATTGATTATTAATTAAGAAAGTTATAATGGGCACTTCTTTCTTATATATAATATTAATATAATTTTTAATATCATTAATATGATTGAAAATAAAAGATATTACAGAATCCAGCCAGTGATCTTAGTAGTAAAGATGATGGTGTTCATCTTACAAAACTCATTTCGAACAACTTTTATTTGTAAAGCGTATATCTTATCAAAGAATTAAAAATATAAATAAATATTACCTTATAATCACTTTAAGAATATTCAAAATAAAAAATATTATTTATATTTTGTATTATATTAAAAAAGTTTGGTTGTCCTCCCTGTTTCTAGGATTTTACCTTGATTAATTTGGATCGACTCGCGTCGCACACAGTGGCGAAGCCACATATATGATTGAGTGGGCACTGACCCACCCTAAACTTTTCAAAGTTCACACATTTGGCTTCAATTTTCTTAATTTTTATAAATTAGTCCTGAAATTTTATAATTTGTGTCCACCCTAAAATTTTAAAATTTTTATAATTTATGCGCACCCAAAATTATTTTAATTTGTGCCCACACTCGAAAAGATTTCTGAATCCATCTCTGCTCGCGCACCTAAATTTGGTGTGTTTTATACTCTTATCAAAGAGTAAAAAAAAATGTGTGCATTTTAATTTAAAATCGTGTCCTTTTCAAAAAGATATTAGTAGTATTGTTGTTAGTCATATTACGATAAGATAAGATGTACTACATGTATTTTAATTGCATCATGATATTTATATGATAATATTATTTAGTATAAAATCATTTCATTTTCAAAAAATATTAGTACGATCATATTATCATAAAATCATTGTTTATTTATTTATATTTCTGTGTGAAAATACAATAATAACATCAAATCATGACAAAGTGATATTATTATTATTAGGCTTTAATAGTCCAAAAAATGTTAAAATTATACATTTTTTATACAGACGTTTAAAATATTTTTGGCTTTAAGTAAGTATCTAATATTTTATTTTATAATTATTTTAGTATTTTTTCGTCAACAACCGTTAAATTAATTTTCGACATTCAGTCATTGCATGACTCGTGGTTTATTTATTAAATTTCATTTAATTTTTATTTTCAAAAATGAGAAAAATCATTAAAAATTAGAAAAACCCTAAGCTTTAATATTTAAAAAAAAAACCCAAATCACCGAAGCTCGTTACCGATATTTACTACCACTGATCTCTCCTTTGTCGTCGTCGATCACTACTCACCCATCGTAGCCCACCATCGATTTTTATAAAATATTGCCTTTAAGCTCACAATCATAAATGTGAAAATATTGAAGGGTTGACATATAATCTTTTCCAATATAAGTAGGAAAACGCTATTGAAGGGTGAACGACCAATGAAAGTGTCGGCGACAACAGATGGGTGGCTGGTGGTTGACAACGATGGAGGAGAGGTCGAAGGTGGAAGGCGCTAGCAACTAAAATTGGAGATTAGGGATTTGGAACGGGGATTTAGGGATACGAGGGTGTTTTTTTAGTTTATGGTTTTGAGGGTTTTTTAGAAAAATAGAATTTTTAATTTATTTTTGTGAAAAAATCAATTTTTTTATCTTGACATGTGTCATATTTTTATTGGTTAACGAAATTTTTTTAACGTGTATTATAGAAAATCCTAATATGGTTACGAAATAAAACCTTAGACACCTATTTGGACCAGAAAATACTTTAGACACATATTTGAAAAAATGTATACTTTGGCCGGAAAATACATTTTTTTACTATTAAGCCTTATTATTATTAAAATGTATTTAAAAATTGAGAATGATATTATTGTAAGTTTGATTTACATTTAGGGTAATAATACCACGCATTGACGGCGAAAATTTTTTTGTTTCACAAGTGCCTTAGTTTTAAGGATTAGATATTTTGGTTTAGGATTTAAGAATTTAGGGATTATGATTAAGAATTAGTGTTCATAGGTTAAAATATAAATCTCTAACATATTACCCTAAAATCTAAACATTAATCTCTAAACCTATAAACCTAAACTCCTAAATTAAATTTCTAAATACTAAATTTAAGGCGCTCGTAGAAACAAAAAAAACACCGACAGTGCATGAAATATTATCTCGTAAATTTATTTAATATTTAATTGTGAAGAATGTCTTTAAGGATATGATTTTTTTTATAGAATGTCTATTTTTTATTTTTTAATAGTATATATATTTTTTAATTTTTAAATAGAGAAAATTATTTCCTTAAAAAATACTTAAATTTATATCTTCCAAATTATTATAGTGATAATACTAAATTTTTTTTTGTAAAAAAGGATAATACTAATATTTAATCTATAATATAATACAGTTCATTTTAATATATTCCTATTATAATTTGGGTATTTATTCCATACATTATACACTAACAGTAGAAAGCTTTAGTGATTTAATTTAATATAGAGTTTAGAGGTTCAAAATTTATAATTATAATTTAAGATTTATATGTTACAATTTAAATCTTTATCCACGTTATTTTAAATTTTAAATTAAATCTCTAAATAAAGTATTTTTGGAATGTATCGAATATAAATACTTATAATTTATTGTGGTTCTTAAGTTATAGTACTACTGCAGTGTATAATCATGTGTGTGATGTCTGTCTCTGTCCGAATCTACTCATCCCTACTACAGTACCACTTACATCTGCTGTTGGATTAGATTAGAATTTTAGAAGTTTCCACGTAAGCACCCAGTCACCTCCGGGACCCACTTCTGACTTTACTTGTCATTATCGTTTCATTTGGAAATCCTCCAATTTTATACGTCTGGTTGTATGATGTTATATTTTTTTCATGGGTTCATGCTTTCATAAACCTTTTACAGATTTGATAAAAAAAAATTATTATCCCATATATAGGAGGTAAAATTGATGGAATAATCCATTTCTAAATTATATTTTTGTTTATAGGGTATATTGACTTATATTTTGGAAACTAGGCCAAAAACTACAGTAAACGAAGGGGAGTCGCCATTTGCAAATGACGTCCTACATTGAACATGAACATCGCCATTTGTACATGGCGTTGTGTTGCTGAGATGGCCTTTAATCGACTTTGGCTTAGCGAGCCAGACATGCACCCAGCCAGACATGCAGCGCTGCCATGCATGCAACTTTAATTGAGCTGGTCAACTTTGGGATAGGTCGCAATTTGCACATGGCGATGTCATGTAGCTGGTCAGCCTTGCCATGAATGCACACACACCAGCTTTCACGTGAAAGCTGATAAGGTAAGGGGTTTTTTCTTCTTAAATGTGGTATATATATATATATATATATATAGGATATTAAGGAGAGAGGAGTGTATAGGATTTGAGAGAAAAAATTGATAGAGTTTGAGTTGAAAATTAAGAGAGCTTGAGTTAAAAATTCGAAGACGATGGAAATTGTTGAAGTAAGTAATTTGTTTGTTTAAATCAATTGTTTTTTTAATTACAGAGGGGTTTGTGGATTTTTTCTGTGATTAAAAGCATATGCACATAGTTTCTCGTCTAATTCGGTAAATTTTTGTTGAAGGATTTGTCGTATATTTGCACGGTTTTTCGTCTAATCCGGTAAGTTTTTGTATTTTTTAAATTGTAATTAGTTTATTTTTTTTTAATTTTTAATGTTGTTGTTACATATATATATGTAGTTTTTGTATTTACAATTTTAATAAGAAAATTTTAATGTATGTTTATGACTTTTTTTTTAATATGTAGATAGAATAAGTTCATTAACATATTGTGACACTGAAAACATAGTTGGTCGTTGGGGCAAATTGCTTGATGATTTCAGTGAGAATGAAGAAAATATTGTGTCTATTACGAAAGATGATGACGTGCACTTACTCGATGCTGATGATGTTGAGGCTGTTATGACAGATGTGACTCAGGGTAATGGTCTGGATGTTGAAGATGATGTTTGGGCCGCAACTGCCGCTAGGCTTGGGTTGGGAAATGAGCAGCTAGTTTGGGGTTATGTTGAACCAGAGCCCAAGCAACCAAAACCCATTTATCCAGCTTATGAAACTCTAGCTCGCATGTATGAGATGGACTATACTGCAATGCGAGATCCGGAACACGAAGCCCGCGTATTTGGTTCTTCTTCATCATCTTCCAATTTTCATCATCTTCAAACTATGGGGAATTGGAAGTGAAGGTTCAATTTGAAACAAAAAAGCTGCCCAGCTAGCAGTTAAGGTGTAACGCCCCGATTTTGAGCTTAGGAGTTAGCCGGGTTTGGCTAGACGGTTCGGTCGAACCGGTTTCGGCAATTTAGGCTAGTTTCGGAAATAAATCAATTTGAAAGGTTTTTGGAAGAAATAAAATATGAAAAAATGCTTTAAAATATTTATTTAATATATAAATGATTTTGATGGAATCGATTTTGAAGGTTTGATATTTTGGGAATAGTGATCAAAATGTAAAGTTGTAAAACTGTTTTTAGTGACTAATTTGTAAATGGATCAAAACTTAGAATCTTCAAGGAGCATTTGACCCAAAGTCTAATTCAGACTTTTCGCTCTTAATTGATTAATTTTTAAAGGGTTTTATTAAATAAAATAAGCTTGGAGAAAATTAATTGGTAATTAATTCCGTAAACACATTTGACGTAACTACATTTTCTCTCTACTTTTTTCTCTCAAAATCTCTCCAGCCAAACATCAATTTCTTCTTCAAAGATTTCAGGTAAACACTTGATTTGATTTATCTTTTTAACTCTAAATGATTTCCTATCAAAACTTTATTATTTTATCTTTGTTTTCTCATGAAATCTATACAATTGAGGGGAAAGCCATCATTAGAGGTAAGGTTTCATTCTTCTCCTCTAATGAAAGGTTCTTTACTAAAATTCCCAAGTTCTTAATCCTTTATGAATGTTTTCTAATGAATTTTGATGGTTAAATTGTGGAAAATTAGTTTAATTGAAGTTTAGTTGAGAGAATAAATTGAAATTCATTTTGATTTGATAATGCTGGGTTTTTTATTGAGATTAAACATAATTTTGATGTTTGACGGTGAGGATTAATGAGTTTTATTATGGTAATCCCCGAAACTAGGTGAGTTGCTAGATTTCTAGGTTGAGATCTTTGAGATTATGGCTTGTTTATGTGGGTAATTGGTTGCTGGTGGTGTTTAGGTGTTGAGGGGATGCTTTTGGATGTATATTGATGATGTTTTGTTGTTAATCTCGCTAGATAATGGTTGGAGATTGTTTATAGTGGTTTCGCCGATGTTTTCGGTAGTTTTCGGATAGCGAAATGTTGGTAGTTGAGTAGAGAAAGTGTGGAGTTGAGTTGCTGGGGATTTTGATGCAAGAATGTGCATTGATCCTTTGTTTTGCTTTGGTTAGAAGCAGGGAGGTTGATTCGTTTGCGTTGGAGGAAGCTCCGGTTGATCTAGAGGCTTGGGATCGCTTCGGCAAAGTAATCGCAGCGTTGTCGGTGAGTGGGAATGACTTTTAAAGCTTTTTAAAGGTTTAAAAGCAAGGTTTGTGGGTTTAAATTAAGCTTGTAACACTAATCTAAGCTCAGAAGTAAGTATGAAAGGTTTTGCTCTCGATTTTCGGTTTTCCCGTTGTTTTGTTAAATCATGCTCATGTTTTAAAGATAGATTTGTTACCTACTGTTATGCATATTTTTATGAATTAAGAGATGGTTCAAATGATCCTATGAGATTGATTTATGATAAAAGATTATATCTTCATTAGAAAATGCTATGCATTGTTATTGCTTTGAAATGAGATGAAGAAAATGGTTATGTTGAGGCATTGAAAAACAGTAAGGTAACATGGTTTTAAAAGTGTATATTGGCAAGTGATGAGCTTATTATAATCGGATATAATTGGTCGAACAATAGGATGAGAGTGCACTATAATATATGCAAAATTCGTACGTGAGCCAAATTCTTCGGTTACACAATATGGGTAGTTCTATTGTGTTGCGAGTGATGGGGGTAGAGCCATCACCACGGGGCAATAGGGGTAGTGCCAACCCGGTCGAAGTGTGCATTATGGTGGGTAGTATCACCATGAGACTTGATGGAGTTGGAGCCATCAAGGTGTTCGCATATCCGAACTTTAATAGATAGGGGTAGTGCTATCCAAGGATGGGGTCGTAGCCATCTGAGTCACTTGAATGCCAATATATAAGATTACATGTATCATTGTTTTAAAAGGTTTTGTATAATTGATTTATACATGAGATTCTATTTTGAATTGTGGTTTGTAATGTTCAAGCATGTGAAGATTACATTGAGATTTGCATTGAGTTTAATGCATGAGTTAAATGATACATGTGTAGAAAGGTAAATGATTTTGCTTTGATGGGTTTTAAATCATGTAAAAGTATTTGAGCATGATGAGAAAAGAGTTTCAAAAATGCATTATTGTGGTTTTCAAATGAGCGTCATTCACCAAGCTTGTTGCTTACGCTCTCTTTTCTTAACAATGCAGATAAATAGCTTGTTGAGCAGCAAAGAGGCAAGAGTAGAAGTCCAAGAGGTTCTTTAAGCTCAAGTATGGTTTTGAAATAAATAGTAGTAATAATTTGGCAATGAGAGGGGTATCATATGTTTTGGGAGTATGTTTGATGAACTCCCTGGTTTGGCACATGTTTGTGTTGCCTTTAAAGACTTGTAAATGGCCTTTATTGTTTGGTTTGAGCTTTGGTATGGTTTTTGTTGTTTGACTTGTCTTGGGCATAAGATGCATGCCTATAGATTTCCCTTTGAGTATATGATCATGTTTTGGTGTTGTTTCTGGTGCTTTTGGCTGAAGATCTATCCTTGAATATGTTATGTGTAACATCGAAGCATGTTAGAGTGGTTTGGGTAGCTTAATTGTGTGATTAAACAGCAAAATTGAACATTACAGGCCTATGTGTATCGGTACGCGGGCTACTATTTCGATACGGGTAAACCATTTCAGGCATACTGTATCGGTATGTGCTGAAGGCAAAAAGGGAATGTATTTCGATACATGGGGGCGTATCGGTACGGTTAAATGCTACTGGAATTTGGGGTTTTAAAAATTACAAGAACCGTACCGATACGGGCCTAAGGGTATCAATAAGGTCACCCGTTATGGTAGTTAAATGGCATCTTTTAAGTTTATGTTTTGGTCCCTGAATGTTATGAATGCATTTGAGTGAGTTTGGATGGTCGTGTTATGTTGAAAACTGACGTGTGAGCATAGAACCTGACTAATTGTGTATTGGTAACTTTAATTCCAAATTAAGTCCATGAAATTTGTAAGTTTTACAAAATGGTCCCTAATTAACAACTGAAACAATTAGATGCCTAATCGACGCCCGATTGAGTCGTAAATTCACACGCTACGAGCTCATACACTTAGGATAATAATGTTGCATTTAGAGAAGATAAAAAGAAAAAAATTCGTTTATTGAAGAGAAACTTTCAGGTTTTTCTTTAATATTCCCCGTGTGACTCATTCGGTTTAGTCTTGCGACTAGACCGGATCGAGGAGGTTACATAAGGAGTATTGCATCAAACGCCATACAACATCATGTATTGCTGAGTCTAATACACAAACCAATTGCACAAGGTGTATTAATTGGAAGAGCAAATGTCCTTGGTGGGTAAGAATTTCATATAAGAAGAGGAGTTAGATGTGGGAGGTGACACGGTTCGTTGAGCAGTACACCTGTTAAATATGTCATTATCACAGGATCACATTAATTTAGACTTCGATCTAATATGTGCCTACACTAATTTATTGGTTGAAAAGTAACCAAGGATTTTGATTGTAGTGTTAGTAGCATCCATCCGGAATCAGCTTGGATATATTCTATCTTACTACAAGGCATGGATGGTAAAGCAAAAGGTGATGACGCAAGTGTATGATGACTGGGATAAATCGTATAATGAGCTACCAGCTCTTTTACGAGCAATGAAAATATTCATCCTATGAACCATAGTAGAATACGAAACAAAATCGGCGTGCAACTTACAAGGTGAACTAATTCATGGCAAAATGATATTTAGTAAGTTGTTATGGGCGTTCAATGCGTGCATTGAAGGGTTCCCATTCTACAAACGCATGATTCAAGTAGATGGTACCTGGCTGTATGGTAAGTACGGTCATATATTACTCGTGGCTATTGCACAAGATGGAGACAATAATATATTCCCAATTACCTTTGACATAGTTGAAAAGGAAGACGCAGATGGATGAGAATTCTTTTTGAAGCATTTACGCAACTATGTAGTAAAAGAAGACAAGATTTGCATGATTTTTTATAGAGGGGTTGCACTCTTATCAGTAATTGATTGACAGGAAAGTTTATGGAAGCCTCCACATACATATCCAGCATATTGTGTACGACATATTACGTTAAATGCGAAGACGCATTTCGGAAACAATCAAATCCGAAAAGAGATTTTAGGCGCGGGTAAATTATTATTAATTGTTTATAAAAGTTAGTAATTTATTTTTGAGTTGATCATGTTGATTTATTTAACTTAATTTTTTTAAATAGGGTATGAACTAGTTCAACCAAAATTCGACGCGAGGATAAGAAGGTTGAAGCGGAACAGTCAACATGTATTTAATTTTGCAAATGACATCTTCAGGGAAAGATGATCACAAGCCTATGATGAAGGTCAACGTTATGGCCATATGATAACTAACCTTGCTGAGGCTATAAACTTGGTGCTTACAGGAACATGCCATCTCCCAATTGCAAGTATTGTGCGGGAGACTTACTTCAAATTGGGTAAAGTTTGGTTCGACAAAGGGCAAGAAGTTAACGCCCAGATAAACAACAGACAAATTTGGTCTCAAACCATGCAGGATAGAATGATCATTCTTCAAGCGGATGCCACCTCTATGCGAGTCAGAACATTTGACCACAATTGTGGTCAATTTCAAGCATTTAGATATCCTTGCTCTCACGCACAAGCCACATGTATGCATATTCGTGTGGACCCTTACAAGTTTGCGGATGAGTACTATGGCAAATATATACAAAATTCGGTTCAACACGATCCTGAACCAAGATTATTGGCCGGTAGAGCCAATATACAAAGAATGGTTACTAAATCTAGAGCTTCGTAGAAAGCTGAAGGGTCGACCGAGTTTCACTCGCATTCATATGAATATGGATGATCCGGATGAAAGAGAGAGGAAGTTCAAGTTAAAACATTATACTCTTTGCAGGGGACCAGGTCACACAAAAAACAAGTGTCTGAACAAATCCAATATTTCCAACTATCGTGTCAGACCATCAACTTAAATTTTGTGTTGATGTAAATACAATTTATTTTTTCTGTTATTTATTTACTCCTGCCACAAATATTTAATATTTTTTAATACCCCAATTACCACAAATATTACCTCATTTACAAACCAAATGCACTAAATATATAGTTAAAGAAATTATAAAATAAAATAAATAAAGTATTAAATTTAAATTTGAATTTGAATTGGAATTGAAAAACTAAATTGGAATTGACATTTGAATTTGAATTGGAAAAATATAAATATATTACAAATAAATAAAATTGAATTTACAATTAGTTAAATAAACAAACCCTATTTCCTATTTCTGCCTCTTCCTCGGTACCGTCTAGGGGGTCAAACCATTCTTTGTGGTTGATCCAGAGTCTGCTTATCGTTGAAAAATTGATCATCCATCATTTTTATAAAAGGTGGTGTACCATACATATATTCCAGATTAAATGATGAGCTACTAACGGTTATAGTCGACAAGAAATATGTTATACTATCAACACTCTTACCTTCCCCATATACGGATATTTGAGGATACTGACATTGTGGTATGTATCCTCCATCATCATTGTAAGCTGGCTGAGAAGATGAGCTACCACCAATTGAAAAATTAATTGGTTGATACCCATGTTGTATAGGTTCTTCCTAAGGATCATTGCTTACATGTATTGGGGGAATTGCACTGGAGAACACGAAGAATGCCAACTCATAGAACAATCCAAGTTTAGTTCGTCTGTTGGTTTTTGAGAGCTCTGACCAAACTCGGATGAAAAATGTACGTGTTTTGAGCATCGTGGATTTTGAAGCCATTTATTTGCATCTTCGAGAGATACTATGAACGGTTTTCTATTTTTCGAAAACCACGAATAGTACTTTGATTATATTCAAAATCACTGGCTTCAATTGAACTCAAATTTTCAGCCTACCACGTCCATCTCTCCTCCCACCACGAATTAAAATCGGCTTGCTTTACAACCCAATTTTCATCGAATCTACCTCTACGAATAGTATGAATATGTTCAATAGTAGGTGGAGCTCTAGGAATGGGTTGATGGAAGTTGAACTGCCACAATACTCTATCAGTACAATGATACTCAACAATAGAAAAATGGATCAAAGGCACAACTGCACCCCAAAATGTTAAACATTGAAGCACACTTTCTGGTATGCAAGCCTTGATTGCTGTATTCGCGTACGGCAGCCAAATAAACTGTAAAACACAAATATTAATACACAAACAAACATATTACTTTAAAAATACAAAGTCAGAAAATTAATTTAAAAATAATATTATGATACCTTATTTTTTCCTATTGTTTGTATCTTTAGTCTTGTACTTTAGCAGTGTTGTGCACCACCCCGACATTCTTCAACTTATGTCTCCATCTGCAAAGATATTAAACTTATATTTCAAAGTCATTGCAGATAAATATTAGATCAATAAAATATCCATATACGACTGTAATCACAATATTACCTTCCAGCAAGCGAAAACTCCATGGGTACGGGTACTTTCACAATGGGCGTTAGATAAGGCAACATATACCACGCCCACGACTGCAATAAGATTTGACATCCACCCATATTTGAATTTTTCTTCTCACCATCCATAAATTGCGGCCTTGCACATTTTATGGTACAAGAATTCCAATATTGCAGATCCCCAGCTATATGCACCAGCTATGTCAAAATCAGCCAACATCGATATATATTGTGTGTGAACCAGATTACCAGATGTATCTGGCATCAATATCCCACCAATGATTTGCAGTATGTATGCTCGAGCTGCATACTGAAGTTCTTGGCAAGTTGATTCATCTGTTACAATGAATTCATTCTGCAACCATGAAATTCTCAGACGTAGACCGTTCACAAATGCCTCAGGAGGAACTTTGCCGAGGTACTGCATGCAAAGCTCAAATACATTATACTTGTTTTGTCCAACTAACAGATTCTTATTTATTAGGGCACCAAGTTGTATTGCTATATCCTTTAGAGTTATTGTGTATTCGCCAAATAGAAAATAAAATGTGTGAGTCTCTGGTCTCCACCATTCAATCAACCCGGTAATTAACCTAGGGACAATCTTAAATCCACGGAGAAATGAAGCATTATAAAAACCGGCGCGCTGTAAGTAATAAACTATGCGGTCAGAAGGTTCCTTAATCTCCACTCATCGACGACGGATGCTATGCTCCACACCCTATAATTAATTTATTATAATAAATTATTTAGTTTTACACATGACAATAAACATAATAAATTTTAAATTACTTACTTGCTCTTCATGAATATGAGACGAAATATGTTCATGGTCACGGTACAACAAAACTCCTCCAGATGGTATTTTTAAACAAATCTGTAAAACAATTATCATTCGAATATATATACAACAAAAAATGTATTAACTTCAAAAATTTTGATCTATACGAATATATCTTCAAAAAATACAAAAACTTACCGGATTAGACGAGAAACTGTGTAAATGTGCTCTAAAGCCTTCAACAATAAAAAGTAATTATTATTCGAATATATCTTCAATCACACAAAAAATTCTACAAACCCCTCTAATTTAAAAAAAAACAACAGATTAATTAAAATAAATAAATTACTTACTAACTTCTAAGAAACCGAGAAGATCTACAAACAAATATACTTCAACAATCGTCAACTCTTCGAATATATCTTCAAAAAATACCAGTCAACTTTTCTACTCAAGCTCTCTCAATTTTTTTCTCAACCCCTATACACTCATCTTCTTTATATCATATATATACACAAAATATACACAGACAAAAAAATTACCTTACCTGACCAGCTTTCACGTGAAAGTTGGTATGCATGCATGCCAAGGTTGACATTTACAGGACCTCGTCACCTAGAGGTGGCATCCTGCCCCAACTGCCAAAGCTGATAACAAGGCTGCATGGCAACGCTGGCTCGAGCATGCCTGGCTCGCTGAGCCAATCAACGTAATCCCATGCACAACGCCATGTGCAAATAGCGAGGCCCCCCCAACGCCACGTGGAGACGGTGTCCTCCCCCCGAGCACTGTAGTTTTTGGTCTAGATTCTAAAATATGTTTGAAACAACCCTATAAATCAAAAATAATATTTTGGAATGAATTATCCAACCAATTTCCCCCATATAGGCGGTGGATTTTTATTTTTATTTTTATGAGTTTTAATTTTAGGGGTTTAAGGTTTTAATTTAGGATTTAGAGTTTAGGGGTTTTAGTGTAGGCATTTATAATTTAATTTTTATGGTTAAAATTTAAGGTTTAGGGTTAGGTTTTGGTTTTGGGGTAATATGGTTAGGGATTTAGGTTTTAACCTACAAACCCTAAATTTTAACGATAAACCCAAAATTCTATCAACAATCCCTAAATTCAAAACTACTACACTTAAACCCCTAAACACTAAACCTTAAACAATCTCTCTAAACCCTAAAACTAAGGCATTTGTAAACTTTATTTCCACGAACACTTGTGCATGGAATAATAACAAAAAAGAACTCTTTACAGAATCCACATTACCAAACATCTTCCCAGAAACCGCTGTTTACATGTAGGCTTAATCTTAAAGTAAGTGCTCAAATTATATTTTTTTTCCAGTTAAGTACTTAAATTATTTTTCAGGTCAAATAAGTATTTAACGTTTTATTATATTACTTAAATAAAAATTTTCCGTCGAAAATCAATAAAAAAATTTTCGTCATCCAATCAAAAAATAACATGTGATTTCTTCTTTTTAATTTCTAAATTTCTTTAAAAAATCTCAAAGTTCAAATTTCTTTCAATCAAAACTTCAAATCACATCCCCTTCACTATCCGACATTCCTACGCGTTGGTAGTTTACTGTTCACCGCCCATGCATCGTGTTCCTTATCGTCCGACATCCCCACCCTCAATCCGTCGGTTAGAACTCAATTGACTTCTTTTTTTCTTCATTGTTTGATGTTTTTTAATGGTTCATTCGTCGGTTTTCGACGACAAGATGATAAAGTTTTTAGTTGTGGGGTTCTATGAAGGCAAGAGTGACCGATGATGGTTGAATTGATCATCGAATGGGAAGAATTTAAGGATTTAGGGTTAGTGTTTTGTTTTTAAGGAATGAAAGGTTTTGAGTTTTTTTTTAAATTAAAGATTTTTTGTAAAATTTTTAAAAATAAAAATTAACAAAAATAACAGAAATAAGTCGCATGTTATGTTCCAATTTAATAACGATTTTTTTAACAATCGTAACGAAAAAACCTTATTTAAGTAATATAATGAAACGTTAAACATATATTTGACCTGAAAAATAATTTAAGCACCTAATTAAAAAATACATAATTTGCGTACTTTTTTAACTATTAAGCCTTATATTTGTATTCGTTACAGTGACACTAAAGTTTTGTTAATCTTATAAGAACGATTATCATTAGGTTTATTCAAGGTTATGTTCTATCTCGATTTTAAAAAGGTTTGGATTTTTAATTTTTGGTTTGTTTAAAATACATATTAAATTTGGACGTGCAAACTTATTTAATTCGATCTCAAACTTATTTATTGAACACAAACATTATGATAAATCATAATACAAATAAGACCCAGACACCATAAGCACACAACACATAAAACGGTTAGGTATGTTCGACAAATACTTTCTTGCAAATTTAGAACACAACAATATATTTAAATTTTTTGAATCTCTTTTTCTGTTTTTTTACAATGTCAATTACTTTTCAATATAATTTTAAATATTTTAAATAAATTATTATTTTATAAAAATAAAATGTTACCCTTCTGCTACGTCATCATTTACATGTGAATTGTCACATCAACGTCGTTAATGGCTACGTCAACATATTAACGATTAACATTAGTCAAAGGGCTAAATTGATGTAACTCGCAAATTTAAGAGACAAATTTAATGCATTTTTCGTGGAGAAATTAAATTAATTATTTAGTACGAACTCATATAAAAAAAACCTTGTTCGTCAAGGTGGTGAACTAGTTTCTCGTTACTTTTTGGAACTTTTGTCGAAGTTTAAATTTTTTCTTGAACTCCTTGCGCTTCTAGAATTCGTCTCACAGGCAGGCTGTTGAGGTAAACCTTTGTTTAATCGCATGCTAGATCGACAATGGTCTTTTTGGCACATTTGTGTTCCTCAGTGTTACCATTCATGTATGTGGAAAAGAGTTGGTTTCGGGAACTATTCTCAAAGGCTGCCTGCATTTGGTTGATTTGGCCGGGAGCGATCGAGTGGATAAATCCGAGGCCGTAGGCGACAGATTGAAGGAAGCACAACACATCAATAGATCACTTTCTGCACTAGGAGATGTCATCTCTGCTATTGCACAGAAGAGTGCACATATTCCTCAAATATTACAGGATTCGTTAGGTATGTATATATATATTGTCATCTGATAATAGTGATATATACATGCCTATTTTGTTGTGTTCATATCATTCTTGTTTTTATGTGATAGGTGGGCAAGCTAAAACATCAATGTTTGTACATATAAGTCCTGAAGTCAATGCCATTGGAGAGACAATCAGCACTCTGAAGTTCGCCGAGAGGGTTGCATCCGTAGTACTTGGGGCAGCTCGATCCAACAAGGAAACCGGTGAAATCTGAGCACTTAAAGAGGAGGTATGATTTGCTTCAACAAGACCTTATTCAATTATTAATGTCATCACCTTTCAAAAATCTGTTTTAGATATCAAATCTTAATCTTGCGTGGGAAAAGAAGGAAGCAGAAGTAGATCAATTAAAAGCCAGAAATGTTTGAAGCACGACCGAATCGCAAAGAGGAAGAGCAGTTTCACCTTTCCAGATTCCAAGGGATGGAGTCCCTGAGGCAACTTTAAAACATGATGGCTATTCAACTAATCTTGGTGAATAATGAATGTCTATGTCTATTTTATATATTGGATTTTCTGGCCACAAGCAGAAGTGCTTCCTCAGGTAAGCAAAGGAGGTCGAGATTTCCATCAACGTTCGCGGACGAGAAGACATTGCCAAGGATGCCTGTTCCAGCTGAAGAAAGATTAACAAGTTCCTTAAATGCAAGGTTGCCGTCTCCTCCGGTTAGGAGGTCATTATCCACCGATAGGGGAGCCTCCAATAGAAGCAGGATCAAGGCTTACACAGCTTACAATCAACCAGTCTCTAAAGTATCATTTCCAACTAGAGTATCAGTTAACAAAGCCTTTGCCACAACTACTGTCACCCCATCCTCAGATACCAACTCCTCCGGGATTCATGCGATTTTCCAAGAAACCGAAAAGCAAGATAATATCTCAGATGCATTAAGCAACATCCGAAAACTAAGCATTAACAAAGTCCGCCCAGAACACGAAGACGAGAAGTTTAGGCAAGCACTTAATGTTAGACAAGGTGGAATTAGGAAAAGCAAGGCTGAGAGTAAGGTTAAAATGAAGCACCAACTGCCAGCAATGATAGTGCTTTCCGAAATGGATCGATGCCGGGGAGAAAATAGAGGAATCTCCAAAAAGCAACTTCTCTGAGCCATGATATGAGCAATCACTTGTTGACTCTATGCATGCTGCCTTGAAGATGAAACTAGAGCACAACTTTTCAAGGAATTCACACAACCATGAACAAAGGTATATCATACCCTTCACCAAGGCCAAGGGTATGAATAACAACCTGAAACAATCTTAAAGTGTTCCCTTTTACAAGTTAAGATTTGTATCCTGATTTCCGGATTATAATAAATAATGCATTCCGATCATGTATAGGGGATTCGTGCAACCGCAACCGCAACCGCAAGCACTAGTATATTTGAAACATTCTTTCTGAGTTTTGTAGAGTGGTTGTATTTTGGTGATGATTATGTGTATACTTAAAAAGAACTTAAAACTTGTATGATTTGTTTTATCAGATTTTCTTTCTTCCCCCAGGTTCAGGGCATTAATGCCAATTTTTTCACAGAATATCTAATCAGGAACAAAAAGAATAGAGGAGAAAAGGACATATGGAGGGAAAGGAAAGGAAAAAAAAAGAAGAAAAATCCACAAAAGTATAGGCTATTGGTTGCATGGAGCCCATGGCTATTTATCTATAAATGGATAAATGACACCTACCTTTGAACCCCAGGGTACCTTCAAACCTAAAAAATATATCTACATAGCAATTACTAAAGCATGTCATGTATATCAAATAAAAAAAAATCCAAGTCATGATCAAATTGTTTCCATTGGCAGATTGGTGCCTGTAAACCATTTATTCTTCTGTGACTGTCAGCTTCTGGTTGTTCTAGATTGCTAGTGTTATTGCAGGAAACATTATGGTTCGAGAATTATGGAGCTATCAATTCTATAAATGTCATTATTGGTGTAAAGCAATGGACATTGCAACTAATGGTGGATACCATACACCATCTCCTACTACTACCACCATAATTTCTCTCAAATCCATCTATGAACACATTCTTCATCTTCTTCTCTTACTCCTCTTTGATTCGATAACACTATGGAAACAGCCTGGATAGAAGGGAAAGTTTTGACCCTTGACGAAAGCGAGGCAGGAGAGTTAGATGGAAGAAGGTTAGCTCTAGTGGGGAAAATCATAGCAGACAAGCCACTTAGCAAAGGAGGAGTTCAGGGTGTTTTCAGAAGAGTAGGGAGAATGGAGAGATTTCACCATTACTGAACTATCCGAGAACACCTACTTGTTCACCTTCAAAGAAGCAAGAGCAGCCGAGCAAATCTTGGAGGAAGGACCATGGTCAGTAATGGGCTATTGCATATGTCTCCACCGATGGCAACCGGGGCTTACTCTCGAAGAGCTTGATTTTTCACAAGTGCCTTACTGGGTGCAGGTCCATGGCCTGTCATTGGACCAAATGAGCCCCAAAGATGCAAAAAAGGTTGGTGATCAGATTGGCAGGGTGTTGGAGATTGAGGATCCCATTTCTTCACATGGAATAAGAAGGGGCTTCTTCAGAATTTGGGTACTAATAGATGTTAGTAAGCCACTCCCTTCAGGGTTTTGGGCTTGCAGAGCTGGAAAATCTAATATATGGGTATCTTTCAAGTATGAGCATTTAGCAGATTTCTGCTACAAATGTGGCTGTGTTGGCCATGTAGAAGCTCACTGTGTCAAGGACACTGTGATGTCCATTCCAGATCCTTCGTTGCCGAAATATGGTCCATGGATGCGTGCCAATCCTAGTGTCAGTTCCATGAAGGCCTTAGCTGATATGGAAAAAGCTCCTCATAAAACCAAGCAAGTCATGGGTAGGGTCACCTTTGTTTTTATTGGCTCTAAAATAGTTCTGTTTCTCTAGGGACTGTACCAATTGGTCGAGGCTATAGTAGCCTCGTCTCGTAAGGGTGATAACACAAGTTTTACAAGGGTTTTACCTTAAGTGCTCCTAGAGCAACTTGGACTGGTCATTGAAACATATACTTTCAACCAACCAATTAGTTTTTTTATATAAGAAAATGAAAAATGTAGCTAAAATTTTTGCTTTGTGTTCATCAGCTTCAAGGAGGTACCAAGCAGCTGAGTGGTTAAGGCAGATGGATCAAGTTGCATTAGAATCCCTGCCCAAAGACCCCACCGAAGAAGAATTTCGCCATGCACTTTACGACGGGTTCATTCTTTGCAACATTCTCAACAAAGTCAGTGCTGGTGCTGTTCCTAAGGTACACTGTAACTTGAACTAGTACTATCATTTCTCCCTTTAACTTGGTATCAGAACCTGAAACGTATTTCCTTGATCTTTTCGAAAATAAAATAAATGTAGGTGGTGGAAACTTCCATGAATTCTAATCAATTAACAAAAGAGGTCACGAATCAGGTTTCCGAGAACATGAGCAACTTTCTAGCAGCAGTTAAAGATAAGCAGCTCTTGGCCTTTGAAGTATCAGATATGGAAAAGGTTTTGATTTTTTGAAAAAATGTTGCACTTTACCTGTAATTCACGTTTACACCAGAGCTATAGGCCTTGATCAAAATGTGCAGGGTGGCTCAATAAATAAAGTGGTGGATTGCATTCTGTGCCTGAAAGGATATCATGAGTGGAAGAAAGCAGGTGGAGTTGGGGTTTGGACGTTTGGTGGAACTGTAAAGATCAAATCCTCCGCATGCCTTAACTGGCTTTGCAACCGAAAGACCTTGCGACGAAACCGGGGAAGGATTGGAATTATCGAAATATGAGCAGCTACGAGATTTTATCCAGCTCTCCTATGAGGCCTCCATTGAAGAATCCAAAACAGCCAATGCTCTTACTTTCCTTTTCGATCGCTTCGGCCTTTGGATTCTCGAGGCTTATCTTACAGATGGTTACATGGATGGAGAGTTTCCCTTGAATGCAATGGTAGGTAAGGTCCATTATATTTTCACTTCACATTTCTTAATAGCAAGTGGCAATAAGTTTGTACTCTTGTTGTATGTGATTCCATATATGTATGACTCACCTAGTCTTTGTAGGTGATTGATTCTTTCCTCAGCAAGGTAGTTAACGATTTCTCAACACTTCTAGTTTCCCAAGGAATCAAGGTCGGTATCGTATTCCTACTTTTCGAGCATAAAATTAATTACAATGCTGATTTAATGTGAGGATATTGATATCTTTACCTTATTTACAGCTTGGACTGTTCTTGAAGAAATTGCTGAAAGCTGATGACGGTCCGGTGTCTAAATCCGATTTCATAGAAGCTACATCAGATTATATCGACAAAAGAAGCAACCTGCAGGCAGCAACTGATGTCTCCAAAGCTCTAATCTGTATCGGCAACAATGAGGTTATTCTCAATAGTGTTTCTCGCTCTCCTGGCCGTGTCGAAATACTTTCTGATCTTATACAGAGACATATAGAGGTGAAAACTTCCCTCCAAACTACATAATTTTTGTGCAGAATTGCCGGATAGTACCAGTTTTAGTTTATAACTCCTGCAGCTTCCTTTTGTGGAAACTTTTAGGATCTTAAGTTATTTTTTTGCGAAACACGGTTAGAAGTTAGAAAGTTCCATTCATCTTGGGAGGCAGACATTAAAAGATTAGGTAAGGTTTTCCAACCTTGTCACCATTAAACTACACCAGCAATCAAAATAGTACATTTTCCATTGACTGGAATTACCTTGTCCTGTTACCTTAGAGCATCATGTCAGCGATCTCGAAGTGGCATCTTCTTCTTACCTCAAGATCCTACAAGAAAATCAAATGCTGTTCAATGAAGTATTAGACCTCAAAGGTGCATAGTCTATATTATTGATATTGAAAACTAAATCGGAATACCGTGAGAGCTGGTGCACTTATTTCTCGTGCCTTTTCATGCAGGAAAAATAAGAATCTACTGTAGAGTAAGGCCCCTTTTACCAGGAGAAGCGAAAGATCAATCGACTGTAGACTATATTGGAGTAAACGGAAGTATTCTCATTGTCAATTCTTTAAGGGAAGGCAAAGATTCGAAAAAAGTAATCTCATTTGACAAAGTGTTTGGACCGAATTCCTCTCAAGGTATTTTCTCGATTTTCTTCTTCCATATTTCGATTTAACATGAACAATCTATTCCATGGATGTCAAGTATAAAAGGTTTCCTACCTTGAGCTAAAGGTGATCATTCATGTTTCTTCTGCTATATGTGCAGAACAAATATACACAAACATTGAACCATTGATCAGGTCCGTACTTGATGGTTATAACGTATGCATCTTCGCATACGGCCAAACTAGATCAGGCAAGACATACACCATGGTAAAAAAATGCCTTTTGATGATAGTACTATCTTCATATTGCTCAGATACTCAATAAGTTTATATCATTCAGATGTATAAACATAAACGTGTTACCAAACTTTCTGTGTATTTGATAGAGTGGGTATGACTTGAACACGAAGGAGACATGGGGTGTGAACTTTCGAGCTATATGCGACTTGTTTCAAATCTCGAAGACAAGGGCAGATGTCATAGAATACAAAGTTGGGGTCCAAATGATTGAAATCTACAATGAACAAGTTAAAGATTTGCTAGTTATTGATGGCTCTACTAAAAGATATCCTTTTGAATTTTGCTTTGTATCCCCTTTAGATTTGGATTTTGCTTTCCCTTCAGGCCTAAGTTACCATAACTACTTTTTACATTAGATATATATAACAAATACAAAATTGAATGGCCTTACTGTTCCTGATGCAAGTTGGGTTCCGGTTTCTAGTACTCAAGATGTTCTTGATCTGATAAGAATCGGCCAAAAGAACCGTATCGTAGGTCCAACTGCGTTTAACGAGCGAAGCAGCCGTTCTCATAGGTAGAATATTATCCAGGAACACTGTGTTAAATTGTTAATCAAGTTGAATTCGTTTGTTAAGCATGAATTATATCTACATCCTTCTTTTTGCCAGCATTTTGACTGTTCATGTTCACGGAAAAGAAATAGTTTCCGGGTCGATTTTCAAAGGTTCCCTCAATTTGGTGGACTTGGCCGGGAGCGAGAGAGTGGATAAATCGAAAGTTCAAGGCGATAGGCGGAAGGAAGCTCAATATATCAACAGATCACTTTCTGCACTCGGAGAGGTCATCTCAGCTCTTGCTCAGAAGAGCACACATATTCCTTATAGAAACAGCAAGCTTACACAAATACTGCAGAATTCTTTAGGTGCATTGATCCTTTCCTGTATTCAGCTCTCTTTTCTCGTCTCGTTTCTTCAACATTTTGGTTTTGTATATGGTAGGTGGGCATGCTAAGACTCTAATGCTTGTACATATAAGTCCTGAACCTGATGCCATTGGAGAGACGGTTAGCACGTTGAAGTTTGCCGAAAGAGTTGCCTCGATAGAACTCGGGGCAGCTCGATATAACAAAGAAACCGGTGACATACTGGAACTAAAAGAAGAGGTTAAATTTCCTTTTCTCCTTTTCTTTTAATGGATGACCTTCCTCTAGCTTGTTTCCAAATGCAACAAATCTTTGTTAAGTATTCTTCTATCTATCTTAGATAACAAACCTTAAGGTGGCATTGGAGAAGAAAGAAGCTGAAGTAGAACAATTCAGGAGTATTACACCGTCTCAAAAGACAAAAGTGCTTAGATTTGGAATCTCTCCCAAGCCCGATGCACGGCTTAATGATGATACTAAAAGCTCCGAGGTAACCGAAACACGATGTTGTATGAAGCCAAAGCATTCCTAGATGCTAATGCTAATGTCTTGTGTTTATATGTGATTTCCAGGCCAGAACTGTTTCTTCAGCTAAGCAGAGGAGGTCGAAGTTTACGTCTGCACTCACAGGGAAGGAGATATCAGTGAAGGTGCCAGAGGAGAGAGCGGCACGCCTTGGAAAGCCAAAGTCACCTACTGCTCCTGTGAGGAGATATATGTCCGGTGATAAAGGAGCCTTGACTAGAAATAAGGTGAAGTTTGATGTCATTGAGAACCAATCGATGTCGAAAGCAGTGCATCCAGCTAAAGCACATGGCGCTAAATTGCTCGCCCCAGTGCCGGAGATCACATCAACGGATAACAACTCCGGGGTCCATGCAGATCATAAGAGTGATGAAAGTAAATTGAATTCTCTGATGCATTCAACGGCCTCGTCTCTAGGGAAGGTCAGTCAGAACTTGAAGAAGAGCAGTTTCTTATAGTCTAGTTGTTAATATTATTAAGGGAAACATTAGAAAGGCAGGAATTGTAAAATCTTGAACCAAAGTAATCAGACCTCAAAAGTAAAAGTTGGATTCAGACCTCAATGAGCTTTGGATTGTACCAAATGATGATCAACAATTCACACTTGTTATTGTCAAAGCTTTGTATGAATCACCTGTTAATTCACACCTCAAAACAATGGCTTCAAATTGAAATGTTCGCCCGTACATCGGATCGGTTCAATTTATTCGGTTAATCGACTATTTGTTCACCCTATAACCATGCAAGTCAAGGATTATTTTGTGGCTTCAATTTATTGGTTCTAACTGGGATGCCATTGGTTCCACAGGATAAAGTTAGAATTCTCAGCTCAGTGTCCTAGCTAAACCACATGCACACATACATTATGGATTTAAGGATGAATTCTGAAGTTCTGAATCTTATTACAGTCAGCTGTTCTTGAAGATTATAGGTTTGAATGCGCTTCTGTTTGTGGTTTCAGAAAGACGACAGTATATGCTACTGCATGTATATATACAACAGTAATGGTATTGCAACTGCCAAGTGCTGCTGATTAGGACATTTAGTTTAACCTTTGGGAAGGCTTTTACAGCTCTGAATGCTAGAAGTAAAGTCATTGTCAGACAGCACATGCACATGGAAACATGGAACGCGGGACCACGTGAGCTCAGCTTAGAATCTCCCATTCTTGCATTGAATTCTGCTTTACATAAATCCACTTAGTGCCAACAATCATTGTTTCACCTTCTACTACATATTCTTACAATTGCCATCTCTTCTCCCAAGATATTCCTGTTTTCTCTTTTGCTTTATACATTATTAAGTGAAAGCTAAGTAAATTTAATTTAACATTTCCCACTCTGAGCTCTTGTGTTGATGCTGCAATGGTATTCTTCTATGGACTATGAACAAATTAATGCATCATCCCTATACCTACAAATTGAATCCTCGGCCTGGTGATTGGTTTGAATCATCAGAAAAAGCAAATGAGCAGTTAGATGATCCTTGAGAGACTACTATTCGTGATGGTGGTGACCGATGCTGAGGCTGAGGGGCTGTTGAGGCTCCTTTTGAAATGTCCCTCGAGGTCTCGAGGTGATGGAGTCCTTTGAGCATTGCTACGACATCTTTCATTGTAGGACGGTCGTCGGATCGGGTGCTGACACAGGCATGATACAGCGAGTGTCTGTCGTAGTTCATGCATAGCAGGGTCAGCCCTGCCTCTAAGCTTTGCATCGAGAATTTCGGATGGGTCTCGCTTGCTTGCTAAATGGTCCCGTACCCATTGAACCAAGTGTGCACCCCCTGGCAAAGTTGGGTCCAACGGATGCCTTCCGGTTAGTACCTCTAAGAGGACTACACCAAAACTGTACACATCGCTTTTCTCTGTTATACGTTGCATTGTTGCATGTTCTGTGAATAGCCATGAAAGATTAAAAATGGTTAACTAGCTATTTATATGAATGAATTCAGAATAACATGTTCAGTAAAACTTGACCCGGAAAAAGAAAATACCTGGAGCCATGTATCCATAAGAACCTGCTAAGTATGGCCTTAGACTTGATTCGGAAAATTTGCCATCGTAGTTGCTTTTAATAACACGAGCTAACCTGAAGTCGGCAAGGACAGGTTCATAGCCAGCACCTAATAAGATATCCATAGTTTTCACATCTCCATGAAAGATTGCAGGCACACAGTCATGGTGCAAATATGCAAGTGCATGTGCCACACCCAGCACAACATCATATCTAGCCTCCCATTCTGCTCTACCTTTGCTGGCACTGTGAAGGAGCGAACTCAAGCTTCCATTTGGAAGATAATTGTAAAACAGCAGCTTCAAATTCCTGTTCGAACCCCAACCGAGAAGCCGAACAATGTTTTTGTGACTGATTGAACCAAGTGTCTCGATTTCAGAACTGTATGCACCAGACTCGTCCGGTGACCACATCTTCTTAACTGCTAACGTTTCACCATTTGGAATCATTACCCTGTATACCACCCCCGGAGCTCCCAGTGCCAATCCCGTTAGATGAAGTTAAATTGCTGATGAAATCGCTGATCGACGAGTCGAGCTTCTGGTAGAGGGTCACTTCCCAACTATCATCTTCCCTTACGCCATTGCTGGCAAACCGGTTGCGAACTAACATGTAGATAGCAAGTAGAACTAGAACTGCACTGCCACTTAGAAGGATGGACATAACTAGCTTCACTGCTGGCCTAACATGCCTCGAATTTTCGATATCAGCTGAAGTTACAACACCATTGGGAATATAGAGGTTTTTGTTCGATTCGAGATCACTCAGTGGGAGCTTTGGGAAAAAGCAGAATTTGGCAGCTCACCAGAAAATTCATTGTAGGAGACATTGAGAGAGACAAGGTTTTGTAGGCTTGAAAGGACATCTAACTTACCAGAGAATCTGTTGTGAGAGAGGTCGAGTACTGCTAGCTTGCTAAGACCGGCAAACTCGGATGGAATTTCGCCGGAAAATCGGTTGTAGCTAAGATTGAGAGAAATTTCGAGAGCCGGAATCTGGCTGAGTTCCTTTGGAATTTCACCAAAGAAACCATTTTCACCCAAGTTCAACAGTTGGAGCTTCCTGCAGGGCAATATCTCAGATGGAATGCTCCTGGAAAGTTGATTCTTTCCCAAGTTAAACTTAGCCAATGCAGTTAAGGATCCAATGCTATGAGTCAAAGGACCTGTAAGCCTGTTGTCTGAAATATCCATGTATTGTAGGCTAGTAGGCAGAGAATCTGGCAAAGAACCTGTAAGACCATTTGAATGGAGGTCAAGAAATTCAAGGCTTTGACATCCGTTTATCGATGGAGGAATGCCTCCGACAAGTCGATTCTTGCTGAAGTCAAGGAAATTCAAGCCCCTCAACTTCCCAATCTCTGATGGAATAGTTCCTGCAAGTTTGTTGCCATTTTACAGCTTGGTGCAGTTTCCTATGTCCGGCGGTATAAAACCGGATAAATCATTGGAAAGTAGCAGTAGCTTGGTGAGATTTCTCAAACCAAAAATCGGGATTGAACCAAAGAGTCTATTGTAGGATAAATCAAGTGCCTCAAGATTCTGGCACTGAGAAAGACTATCGGGGATGTGTCCAGTCAGCTTATTCTGCCAGGCAAAGAAGAAAGTCAAGCTCTTCAGGTTGCCAATAAGGTCAGGAATCTCACCGGAGATGGAGTTGTTGTCATTTTCGAGATGAGTTAGCTCTGTGCAATTTGAAATTTCAGAAGGAATTGTACCTGATAACTTATTAACACTCAGTTGAAGCTCTTGAAGCTTCAAAAGGTTCCCAATGCTTCTTGGTATGTTACCTATCAGAAGATTCTCAGATAAATCCACCATAGTTAGCTCCGTGCAGCTTCCTGTATCATCCGGGATAGTACCAACTAAGCTATTCTGCCACAATAGCAGACCCTGAAGCTTGCTCAGCTGACCAACTTGACTCAGGATCGGACCGGATATAGAATTCTGATATAAAAACAGATTCTGCAGCTCACTGCAATCACCAATTTCTACTGGGATAGGACCTGATAACAAAGATGTATAAATGGAAATGGTTTGAATTCTTTTCAGCATTCCTATCGATGAGGGAAGACTGCCGGAAATGCTAGTTTCAGCCAGGCCTAACATAACCAAGTTGGTGCAGTTTCCTATCTCCCAAGGCAGCTATCCCTTGAGATTCTTATTTCCACCTGCTCTAAGAACTTGTAGATTTCTCAACTCTCCGATGCTCTTCGGGATTTCGCCGCTGAGATGGTTGTCATAGAGTGTCAAGTAAACAAGGCTGGAAAGATTTCCTATTGCCCACGGAATCTCACCTTCAAGAGAGTTTGCATTGAGAGACAATGTTTCCAATTTGCTCAACCTGCTTATTTCCAAGGGGATTTCACCCGAGAGAGAATTGTCACTGAAGTCAATAAGATTCAGCTTATGATAGTCTCCGAGTTCCTTCGGGATTGTGCAGGTAAGATCGGTCGACGAAAGCACAAGGGTCTTCAAGGATTTCAGAGACCGAAAATTCGAAGGCAATGACCCTTGCAACTCTATACCTTCCAACCTTACCTCGACCACCTCGCCTTTCGAGTTGCAACGAATCCCAAACCATTCACATGGTGTGGTATCTAACGAATTCCACGATTTCAACACATCCCCACTGCTGCTCAGGCTGTTCTTCCATGCTAAAAGAGCCTGCCCCTGCTCGCCAACCGCGTAGCCGCGACCGAATAAAAGAGTTTTTATCGAGATAAGCAAGGTGAAGGAGAAGATATTGGACAAAGAAATCAGGAGATTCCTTGGAGTTGCAGGCATTGGTGTGAGGAGAGAACAGGTGATCTGTTTTGGGATTGTAGAGGATTGAACTTGAACCCCATGTTTTTGTTTAATAGAACAAAAGCACAACAATATCTGGATCCAAGTACACTTTCTTTTCTCTAATATTATTCTAATAGCTCTAGTTCTTAATTAACAGATGCTGATGCATTGTTTAATGAACCAATCCAGTAAAAAAATTTCCTACAAACAGAAACCGAGTGATATCCAGTATGTGAACAAAACATCTCTAGAACCAAAACCAATGCATTGTTGCAGGGAGACAGTGATAGCTCATCAATCAAACCAGTAAACCACTAACAATGGAATGTTTTAGCTTCAAACCCAACAGCTTTATGTCTTGTTTAATGAACCAATCCAAGCAAAGTGGTCCATGAAAAAATTCATGAATCATGAACCAAACCATGTGTCGGTTTCCTGTACAGTTTTCAGTTGCTTTTCAATGATTTACAGAACCATAAGTACAACCACCAACGGGTTGGTCAAAGTGGTAATCATGTCTCGAGTTTGTTGCCTTATGTATGCAGAAAATTTTCAGAGGAAGACTCAACCACCAAAACTAAATATGCGACGCGGGTCGGTCCGAATTAGTTAGCGAAATCCTGAAACTGGGAGGGCAAAAAAAAAAACCCCATAAGTATACATACTTCTTGTTTGGGACAAACCCTTTGCAAATTGAACAAAACACAAGTTTTATTTTTACCTCACAGTCAAGGCTTGCAGCACATGGCCATCTTGGATTACTTTTTTCCCTTCCTGCAGGTTTAAGCAAAGCGGGGGATGTTTAGTTAAGTGTAAAAAGGCATTTTGGTTTGTTTTACAGCACCATTATAATAGTGAACAGCACATGGAAATAGGGGAATCATGCATGAAAATTTTATATTTGTTTTAAAACACCAAATCTGGACAACTTTTTGATACCTAAACTTTTGTACCAAGATGGGAAAACAGATAAAATTCAGGGACCAAATAGTGAACTAAAGCCATGGCAATCATGGCTTGAGTTTCTTGAGAAAAAGCAGTGAAGAATGATTGCTAAATATGTAGAATCATAGACCTGTTCAAACAATTCAATGATAGGACTATTGTGGGGTAGAATTTAAAGGAACAGTACTGTTTTCACTCTGCTCCACCTCCTTCCTCCATTAATGATACCTACCCTTTATTTGGACCATAGATTTTCACCCACCAATATTATACTAGCAAACCCCAAGGTGCATATCAATGCAAATTCGGTGTGAGAATGTAAGATAATCACAAGGGATGGGGGACCCTATGAGCTTCAGTTGTGAGGAAATGGTTAATGAACTCTTTCATCTTCAGGCTCAGTTACCTGCGCCTTCCAAGGCTCCGTTGGTGTTGTTTCTCTATTTAATTTTTAAAAAAGTTTCGTTGAACACTCAATTTTTAGCCGTAATCAGCTTGTTTTTGTGTTGATTTTGGTCTTAACTTTTAGAGAAGCTGGAAATTTTAGCTTCTGCCCATACTGCTTCTCAACCCAAACTAAAATTTTACTTTTTAAAAGTTTAAATGATAGGGTTACGAATTTAAGATCTAAAGTTAAAATTTAGATTTTATATTTTTAAGTAATTATATCATGCGTTTACGGTAAAAATATTTTGTTTCCACAAGTATCTTAATTTTAGTGGTTAGAGATTCAATTTAACATTTATAGTTTAAGAATTTAGGTTTATGCAATTAAAATTTAGGGATTGTGGTTTGAATTTAGAGTTTAGGGTTAGAATTTAGGGATTATACGTAAAAACCTAAACCCCTACCACATTACCCTAAAATCTAAACCCTAAACCATAACACTAAATCTTAAATTGTAACCATAGACTCTAAATTTTAAACCCCTAAACTAGATCTTTACCCTCTAAAATTAGGGCGCTTATAAAAACAAAATATTTCCACCGCCAATGCGCCATATATTTTTCCTCTTTTATCAAAATATAACCCTACAACCAATGGTATTGAAACTTGTTTTTACAATTCCTAGCCCGACTTAAATCATAACATGGAGTTCGGTTCTGTTTCAGTTTTATTCAATTCAATTCGGTTTTGGTTTAGTTATTAATTACTTAAATATATTTGATTTAAATCAATTTTAATTCATGAATTAAAAAACACAATGATCTTATTCGAATCGAATTTTTATTTGATTTACAATTTATAATATAGAAATAAATATTTTATAATAAAGATGTGTTAAGATCTAGTTATACTATATAAAATTCAACTAGTTTTACACCAATTCATGACCATTAAATGGGTAAAATGAATAGATGAGATTATGTTTTTTTTCCTAAGTGATAATCTTCGCATATCCTACTTCTAATTTCATATATTCATTTCACTCATCCAATGGTCATGGATTAGTGTAAAACTAATTACGGTTTACATAATATAACTGAATCTCATCTCATTGTCTCATTTTATATGGGTTCGAATATTAGTACGAGGATGTAATACACTATTTAATAAGAAAAACTTTTTATAAATTGATTCAAATTTCAAATCGTGGAATTTGATTTGGTTTTCTAAAATTCAGAATTTTGCATGTGGGGCATGGCCTCTAGAAAGAAGGGGTAAAATTTCAGTTTAATCCTTTCAGAAAAATGTGAATTTGTACAAATAATGGTAAAATTATATTTTTAACCCTCCCAAAAATTAAAATTTAATTCTAGCCACTAAAAAGGATTTTTAATCCAAGAGTGATATGAAAACGAAAGGGAGAGAAAGGAGAAAACAGATCTTTCCTATAAAAAAAAGTGAGAAAAAGAGATCTATGAAACCCAGAAAATAAGAAGGATAAAACTAAAGAAAACAAAGTGATAAAGGGCAGTAGCATTGAAATAATCAAATAAAGGATATAACAATTCAAAATGTTCCCTCTCTGTCCAATTTCTAACTTTTTGTTCTTCACTTTTCTTGCTGAAACTCAGCTTGGAAAACATTTTTGGTGTAATGAATTAAAAAAGTGGCCATGTTTGTAAGATTCTGTCGTATTTTTCTGTTTGGATGACTTTTTCATGTTTTGTTACAATATTTTTTATGTCCTTAAAAAGATAAATTACGTAAATTGTTACTGAACTTTACTCAAACCTATTTTGATAATTGAAGTTTTAAAACGTTCAATATTCATTAAAGTTTAGATATTGAATTTTTTTGTTTACTTCTTTATTAATTTTTTTGACGGCGTTATGGCGTAGACGCCATTCACCGTCGGTAACGTAGACGCCATTCACCGTCGGCGGACGTCACCGTTGACGATTGTAGATGACGATTGTTGCGCGTAATAAGTGCTCCGCAATTGTTCAAGTGTACACGTCGCAAGTTATAGTATAAAAGATATCGTCTCCACAGGGATTAGTGCCACTTCAAGAATCTAATCTCTTGCACTATAAAAAGTAAAAGAACACAAGTAGAAGATTGTAGGAGTTTAACTAACAACTAAACTAGAAAGCAATAAAGTAAAAGAAGATGTAATCAAACAAGAGAGAGTAGGCCATGGTATCGTGAGTTGAGGAGTGATGGCCAATTGGATCGTCTTGGTAAAAGGGTGCAAGGGCAACTCAGTTGCCGTGGCAACTTGCGCAGCGGGGTTGCCTTGGCAACTGTTTGGGCGGCTGGGCAGCAACTTCAAGGCGGAGCGTTCTTCAATGGTTTCTTCTTATCCCTAAGTCGAAACTCTAGCTAATTGTGCATGCCTTGATAATACATCACTGCGTAAATCAAGGGTGAACAACAACCAATCTTGCGCTCCTCTTAGCCGTTGAAATCTTTAACTTATTCCTAAGCCGGATTAATCTTCACCATCAATAGATTGAATAAAGACCATACTCATTTATTTCTTGAATCTAATTCTCCCGATATTAGATAAATAGATGAAGTTACGAGATTCTCTCCCAATTCACTCGCAAACAATAATAAAAACCAAGAATGAGTAAACCTTAAATTGAAAGTGCAAACTCTTATTACCTAAACAAAATCCAATTGTTTCTCACAACCACAAAACACAATAACCTTATCCAAATAGATTTAGTTCATGGCTAGGTTCCAAAGAAACACAAAACAAAGAATCCCTAACATAAACCTAATCGAACAAGAAAGAAAAAGATGAAGAATGGTTGAAAGCCCTTGTCGAAATCTCTCCCATTTGCTCTCTTCAATCGAACTCTCCCCCTTTGCTCTCCCTTCAATCGAACTCTCCCCCTTTGCTCTCCCTTGGAGTTAACAGCTTGGTCTCCTTTAAATAGGAGATGGCTAGGTCAAAGTCTCTCTTGAGGAAGAAGTTAAGTTGGAATTAAATACTTTAAAAGAATATAATTCTTTATTATATTTAAATTCCTTCTAGATATTCTCCTATCTTCTTGGGATTTAATTTCTCTTTGACCTCTTCATGGAAATCAAACTCCTTTGGGATTTAACTTTGCTCTACGTCATCTTGGGCTTATCTAGTCATCAATTTCGACTGCCATATCATCTTATCCCTTATCGAAAATTGCCCTGGCAACTAGCTTGGCATCTCCTTCATGCACTGCCCTGGCAACTGGTTCCAGCCTTGTTTAGGCAAGTGATTCTGCACACACACAAAAACAACTATCGGCAGCACCCTTTGTCCACAAAATTAAGCAAAATATGAAATCAAGCTTGTCCACCAAGGAAACAATGCAAACATGCATGAATGGCTAATAATGCAACTAATATGAGCCTAAGTCTAGCAATAATATGAATAAAAGAGTGAATAAAATAGTACTTTTAGACACTTAACACACCCCCAAACTCGAACTGTTGCTTGTCCTCAAGCAATGCAAACTAATAATTACCCGCCAAGACTTTAATTTTCACAAACTTAGCTTTGAACTTGATTTCAATTCTCAGAGCCGTGGCACAAAGTATGATTGGCTTTTCATTTTTCGAAAAACTTAGGAGTTACTCAGAATCAAACTATAATGCTTGTGAGTGTGTGCGGAGTTGTGTGCAAGTTGATTTTTCGGATTTTATGCAAACAAGAGGTTTTCAAATTACTTCATTGGGTTATTTTAACATGTTTTAACTAGAGCCGGTTTCGGGCACCTCTTGTGTTTTGTTTTTAGTTTTCTTAAGTTAATTAATTTATTCGACTAGAGCCGGTTTCGGGCACCTCTAGAGATCAATTTTTAGTACATACTAGAGTCAATTTCGGGCACCTCTAGCGATCAATTTTTAGACATACTAGAGCCAATTTCGGCCACCTCTAGCATTCATCCAATTTTTATTCTAATCCCTCAATTTTTTAACTATCAATCTAAATTCGCTAGAATTCCTTAAGTCAATCAAGTCACAACAGTGTTTTATCAAGTTTAGCATCATAGTAAGATTCTAAGTTTTTCCACGTTTATCCTAGAATAAAAAGTTCTATCAATTAAGTACATTGGCAAAGTCATCATCGAATATTCATCAAATCTAGGCAATTCTTGTTCCAACTAAAGGCATGGCAAGCAATTTATGTGTCCTCAATGCAATACTTAAGATGAATGCAACTAAACATGGTAACTAACTAATAACAATCCCCCCAAACTCGAGTGAGGCATTGTCCTCATGCAACAAAGAAAAATAAAAATAAAAATAAAGAAAAGTAAAATGCAAACGAGGACTTACTCTGAGAGTTCGTCATCGTGGATGATTAGTTTCCTTTTGGCTGGTGTCTTGATTCTTTTGCTTGAACGCAGTGGTTGCTTCCTTGTTGTCGATGGTGGAATCGATCCCCGTACGGGGTTGTCCTCATCGTCCTATTCATCAATGTCATTAGCTTTTCGCTTGGGCTTGGAGGATTCGATTGGTGCGGTCTTTGTTGGTGCAATGGAGGACTCGTCCGAATCTGAAAAATCAGACAATGATTCAGTACGAGTTGATTTGGGCATATGTGCTTTACCTTTGGCTTTTGCAGTGGTTGCCAGGGCGTCTTTAGCTTTGGTTGCCGCGACATCTTCAGTGTTGGTTGTCGTGGCAACTGCTTCGGCAGGCGCAATTTAGGTTGCCGCGACATCATCTGTTGCGGTTGCCGTGACAACTACTTTATTGGTTGCCGTGGCAAGGATTTCGGGAGGAAAGATGAGGAACGACATGTGGTTGTCCGAGTACTTTTCCAGGATAACTTGGGTGATGACATTGTTGTGATCCTTCATGTACCGCATGAACATTAGTTGCCGGTCTTCAATTTGCCTAAGGCGGTTCTCCAACGGTTGTAAGAGTGATTCAAGTTGTCTCAGGGTTGCTGTCCGAGTTGCCTGGGCATCAGTTGCTTGGGCATTAGGAGTTGCCGAGGCGGCATGAGTTACCGCGGTAATTGAAGGCGTTGGGGATTTTACCGGTGCCTCTCCCATAAGCTTTCGGATTTGTACTTGATTCCAACTAGACTTTGGTAGGGCCTTTTCATCAGTGGACTCACTTGGGACATACATCTCCTTGCAAAGATTGGAAATTAAGCAAGATTAGCATCATAGTAAGATTCTAAGTTTTTCCACGTTTATCCTAGAATAAAAAGTTCTATCAATTAAGTACATTGGCAAAGTCATCATCGAATATTCATCAAATCTAGGCAATTCTTGTTCCAACTAAAGGCATGGCAAACAATTTATGTGTCCTCAATGCAATACTTAAGATGAATGCAACTAAACATGGTAACTAACTAATAACAATCCCCCCAAACTCGAGTGAGGCATTGTCCTCATGCAACAAAGAAAAATAAAAATAAAAATAAAGAAAAGTAAAATGCAAACGAGGACTTACTCTGAGAGTTCGTCATTGTGGATGATTAGTTTCCTTTTGGCTGGTGTCTTGATTCTTTTGCTTGAACGCAGTGGTTGCTTCCTTGTTGTCGATGGTGGAATCGATCTTCGTACGGGGTTGTCCTCATCGTCCTATTCATCAATGTCATTAGCTTTTCGCTTGGGCTTGGAGGATTCGATTGGTGCGGTCTTTGTTGGTGCAATGGAGGACTCGTCCGAATCTGAAAAATCAGACAATGATTCAGTACGAGTTGATTTGGGCATATGTGTTTTACCTTTGGCTTTTGCAGTGGTTGCCAGGGCGTCTTTAGCTTTGGTTGCCGCGACATCTTCAATGTTGGTTGTCGTGGCAACTGCTTCGGCAGGCGCAATTTAGGTTGTCGCAGCATCATCTGTTGCGGTTGCCGTGACAACTACTTTATTGGTTGCCGTGGCAAAGATTTCGGGAGGAAAGATGAGGAACGACACATGGTTGTCCGAGTACTTTTCCAGGATAACTTGGGTGATGACATTGTTGTGATCCTTCATGTACCGCATGAACATTAGTTGCCGGTCTTCAATTTGCCTAAGGCGGTTCTCCAACGGTTGTAAGAGTGATTCAAGTTGTCTCAGGGTTGCTGTCCGAGTTGCCTGGGCATCAGTTGCTTGGGCATTAGGAGTTGCCGAGGCGGCAGGAGTTACCGCGGCAATTGAAGGTGTTGGGGATTTTACCGGTGCCTCTCCCATAAGCTTTCGGATTTGTACTTGATTCCAACTGGACTTTGGTAGGGCCTTTTCATCAGTGGACTCACTTGGGACATACATCTCCTTGCAAAGATTGGAAATTAAGCAAGGGAAGAAAAGAGAACCCTTGTCTTTTGTGTTGCATACAAAAATCTCATCACAAATAATTTTTCCAATATTCATGATGCGATTATGCAAGATAGAATGTATGAGCAAAAGACGAGGTGTATCAACGGTGGTATTGTGTATTGTGGGCATTAAAGAAGTTTTAACAAACTTATTCCATAAATTTGCCTCGGGTTTAAGCCGAAGGCGATTTACCGTCGTTCCAATGAGTTCCCGGTAGAGTGAGTTCTTGAAGCACCTTGTCGAGTTGCTTGGGCGTGAGTTGATCAACAAGGGCTTGATGCTCGTCCTTCTCAACGTAGAGCCCGTAAAAGGTGTTGATGCTTTCGGGGCTTATGAGTATAGCCTTGTCACAAACAAAAACATAAGGATTATCCGGGTTAGGTGAGTGAGCATAGAATTCTCTTACCCATGAGATGTTACCCGGTTTCAATTGATGGCAAAAGATTTACCACTTTTGATGTGCAATCCTTTCGAAGATGAATGGTTCAAGGCCGAAATCTTGATGAGAGTTAGAGTATTCGAAGTATTGTTCTTAGCAAATCTTCTGGCTTTCAAACTTGGAGTGAAATCTTTCTTGAACCACCGGTGTAGCAAACTTCTTGTATCTTGGTTCTTTGGAGGAACTTGGATGAACCAAAAATTCGATTTTGGATGCCATGGATGATCTTGGTTGTGAGTTTGGTAGAAACAAAGAAAAGAAAGGAAAAGAAACTAAAGAGTTGCAAGATGAAAAGTAGGAATAGGTTTCTTGGAAGTTAAAGGTGATGGGTTAAATAGAAAAGATAGGTAGTAAATATGGTGGGTGAGATTAATTGGAAAGAAAGAAAATGAGTGTTTTGATTGGGGGATTTGGGGAAGGAGAAGGGTTTGGCCGGCTATGTAGGGTTTATTTAGGGTAAATTAGAGGCTTAATATAAGCCTTAGATTTATCCCATTAATTTCCTTGTTAAAGAAGTTTCCTTCTTGAATCAAATTCCTCTTTATCTTGAACTCTTTTCCTACAATTCAAAAACAAATAAAATAAGGATTAAAATTAAAGATAAACTAATAAAAGAAAATAAATAAAGATGTGCAAAGAAATTCTTAAACCTAAAATTTAAAAACAATTAGATAAATATGAAAGAAAGATGTAGTCTTAATCTTAAAAAAATAAATAAATTTATCCTAAAAAGAAAAATAACCAAATTAATAAACAAAAATAAAAAATTAAATAGTTTGAAAAAATAAAAATAAAAAGAAAATATTGAAAGGAGAGCATGCTCATGCATCTCCTAAGGTGACCACTTCTTTGTTACGTTCTACATGGGCACCGTTGTAGTGCTTCAATCTTTGTCCGTTGACTTTGAATTCATGTTCGTCAGTGATGGACTTGATTATCACAGCACCATGGGAGAACGGTTTGACAACTTCGAATGGTCCCGACCATCTTGATTTCAATTTTCCCAGGAAAAGTTTCAGCCGAGAATTGAATAAGAGAACTAGTTGCCCTGGCATGAATTACCGCGTCAATAGTTTCTTGTCATGCCATTGCTTTGTTTTCTCCTTGTAGATTCGTGCATTGTTATAGGCGAGTGTACGGAATTCTTCTATCTCGTTGAGGTCCAACAAACGCTTTTGCCCGACACTTTCCCAATCTATATTCACGGTCTTGATTGCCCAATATGCCTTGTGTTCGACTTCCACCGGTAGATGGCATGTTTTCCCATAGACAAGTCGGAAGGGAAACATACCTAAGGGTGTTTTGAATGCAGTGCGATATGCCCAAAGTGCATCATCTAGTCTTACTGACGAATCCTTCCTATAGGGATTTACAACTTTCTCGAGTATACCCTTTAATTCTCGGTTGGAAATTTCTACTTGCCTATTGGTTTGTGGGTGATATGCCGTGGCAATTTTGTGTGACACACCGAAGCGCTGCAACATCTTGGCAATAAGTCTGTTGTCAAAGTGCTTGCCTTCATCACTGATAATTGCTCTCGACATCCCAAACCGTGTAAATATATTTTTTTGCAAGAATCGTTGCACGGTCATAGAATCGTTAGTGGGAACTACAGTTGTCTCAACCCATTTAAAAACGTAGTCGACGACAAGTAGAATGTAAAGGTTGTCGAATAAAGATGGGAAAAGTCCCATAAAATTGATCCCTCATGCATCGAACAATTCCACCTCGATGATGTTTAGGAGTGGCATCTCATGTCGTCTAGAGATATTGCCCGTCCTCTGGAAACGATCACATTGCTTGTAAAACTCTTGGGCATCTTTGTACACTGTTGGCCAATACAAACCGGATTGCAAAATTTTGGCCGTGGTACGTGTTCCTCCAAAATGTCCTCCATAGGGTGAAGAATGGCATTGCCGGAGTACATTCTGCTGCTCCTCTTCAGGGACACATCGGCGTATAACCTAATCTGCATATTGTTTAAACAAAAGAATGGCATTCCCCCAAAAGTGATGCTTAGCATCATGGCGGAACCGCTTCTTCCCTTGGTGAGTAAGGCCATAAGGTAAAATACCACAAACAAGGAAATTAACTAAATCCGCGTACCAGGGTATTGCCGAGGCATGTGTTGCCATGGCGACTGCTTCCATGGTTGCCGAGGCGTGCGCGTCTAGAGTTGTCACGGCATGCGCGTCAAGGGTTGCCGAGGCATATGCGTCTGGAGTTGCTGAGGCGTGCGCATCAGTGGTTGTCAAGGCATACGCGTCTGGAGTTGCCGAGGCGTGCGCGTCAAGGGTTGCCGAGGCAACTAAAAGTTACTCATCTGGGAATGCATCACATATCTCTAAATTTGCGTCCTCCTCCCTATTGCGTTCTAAGCGTGATAAGTGATCGACCACTTGATTTTTTGTTCCTTTTATGTCCTTAATTTCAATGTCAAACTATTGTAAAAGCAATATCTAACAAATCAAACGAGGTTTGGCATCATTTTTAGCAAATAGATACTTAATTGCCGAATGGTCCGTATGAACAATTACCTTTGTACCAATCAAATAGGATCGAAACTTGTCAAATACGAAAACTACGGCTAGTAACTCTTTCTTCGTTGTTGTGTAATTCACTTGAGTACTATTAAGAGTTTTACTACGTAGTATATCACATAAAAGGTCTTACATGTGCGTTGGCCTAGGACTGCTCCTACCACGAAATCACTTACATCACACATAAGCTCAAAAGGTAGCGTCCAATCGGATGAAACGACAATGGGTGCCGATGCAAGCTTTTCCTTTAGGGTTTCGAATGCTTGGGTGCAAGAATAATCAAAATTGAAGACTTTATCCTGTTCAAGCAAATTGCACAATGGTTTAGTAATTTTAGAAAAAATATGAATGAACCTCCTGTAAAAACTTGCATGTCCAAGAAAGCTTCGGATTCCTTTAACTGAACTTGGTGGGGGTAATCTCTCAATCACGTCCACCTTGGCTTTGTCTACTTCAATTCCCTTGGATGAAATCTTGTGGCCGAGCAGTATTTTTCATCTACCATAAAATGGCACTTCTCCCAATTAAGGACTAAATCGGTTTCTTCACATCTTGCCAACACATTCTCTAAATTACCGAGGCAACTGTTGAAGTCCTTACCAAAAACGGTAAAATCATCCATGAAGATCTTAAGGAAGTCTTCGACCATGTCTGAAAAGAGTGCCATCATGCATCTTTGGAAGGTTGTTGGGGCATTACACAATCTGAACGGCATCCTTCGGAAAGCATAAGTACCATATGGGCATGTGAAAGTTGCTTTTCTTGATCTTCCAGTGCTATGGCAATTTGATTGTAACCTGAATAACCATCAAGAAAATAATAAAAGGGTTTACCTGCAAGACGGTCAAGCATTTGATCAATAAAGGGTAATGGGAAGTGATCTTTCCTAGTGGCTTTGTTTAGCTTTCGATAATCCATACAAACCCTCCAACCGGTCACAGTCCTGGTTGGAATGAGTTCATTGTTTTCATTACTTACCAACGTTATACCTCCTTTTTTCGGTACACATTGTACCATACTTACCCATGTACTATCAGAGATAGGGTATATGATGCCGACGTCAAGCCACTTGATGATTTTTTTCATTAAAACCCCTTTTATGGCATTATTCAATCTCCTCTGGGCCTCAATCTAAGGTTTGTGATCATTTCCAACAAAATCTTGTGCATGCACACTATCGGGCTAATTTCCTTCAAGTCGGCAATTGTCTACCCTATTGCCTTCTTGTGTAGTATCAACATTTTGATCAGCTTCTTTTCCTGCTCAGGCTGTAACTTAGAGGAAATAATTACAGGCAATGTATTATCGGTTCCCAAGTAAGCATATTTTAGTTGCCTTAGCAACTGTTTCAACTCAAGAATCGGTGATTGTTCAATTGAGGGCTTTTCGAGTTTACCTTCCTTACCTGAGTAATCCAATGGTTCAAAGTATGTACCTAGTCGATTGACTAACCAATTTGCCTCTTCTTGTTGTTCCTCATCGATCGGTTCTTCATACTCCTCAGGTTCCTCTTGATCGAAAATGTAGTTGCCGAGGCAACTAAATTCCTCGTCGAAGTCAAACTCTGTCGTGGCATGAAGAAGTTGGCATTCTTCCGGATCATCGGCATGCCTTAGTGTTTGGAACACATTTAGTTTAACTTGCTGGTCATTCACCCTCATTGTGAGTTCTCCCTTTTCAACATCGATCAAGGTTCTCCCTGTTGCTAGGAAGGGTCTCCCGAGAATGATAGGTGCATGTTCATCTGCTTCATAATCCAAAACAATAAAGTCAGCGGGAAAAATAAATTTATCAACTTTTACTAGTATGTCTTCGATTTTTCCCTCTGGGTGCACATGGATTTGTCGGCTAGCTGTAGCATAACTGTTGTAGGTCTTGCCTTCCCAATTCCTCGTTTCTGGAAAACCTATTTAGGCATCAAGTTTATACTTGCTCCAAGGTCACATAATGCTTTCCCGACATAGTGGTTTCCGACGGATCAATGTATTGTGAAACTTCCGGGATCTTTCAACTTGGGTGGCATACGATTGTGCAACATGGCCATGCATCTCTCTGTTGCGGCAACTGTTTCAAACTCGCATAGCCTTGTTCTATTGGATACAATGTCTTTAAGAAACTTGGCATAGTTCGACATTTGTTCAATTGCTTCAACCAATGGCAAGTTGATGTGGACTTACTTTAGGATATCAAGAAACTTCTTGAATTGATATTCTTGCTTTTTTCGCTTCAACCTTTATGGCAATGGTGGTGGAAGTCGGATATCTTCGATTCTTTCATTGGTCTGGAACCTGATTGATGATATTGCAGGGGCAACTAGAGTTGCCGAGGCATCGTCAACTGGGTTTGTCGTGGCGTGCCTATCGTTGGTTGCTGCGGCATTTCCTGGTTCAGCATCTGAGGCTTTGTCGCAGAGTTCACCTTGCTCTTTTTGTGATGTTTTGTTTGATGAGCGAGCTTAAGCCTCTTTAAGTTGTTGGCCACTTCTAGTGGTGATCGCCTTACATTGCTCATGGCCAGTTTCTCTTACGACTTCAATATCGCTAGGTAAACCTCCTTGCGGTCTAGTATTCAAGTTTTGAGCAAATTGCCTGACTTGATTTTCCAATGATTTGATTGCCGACTCTTGGTTTTGCAATCTCATCTCGGTCCTGTTAATAAAAGCACCAGTTCTTTTTATGAAGTTACTATTCTCAGCCATATAAGATTTAGTTTTCAACATAAAAGCATTGAGAGAATTTTCCAAAGAACTAGATGTTGTCGGCTGTTGCTGCGGCAACTGTTGTCGTGGCATATTCTGTTGGAATCCCGATGCTTGTGCATTCTGATTGTTCTGGTTTAGAGCATTGTTGGGATTGCTCCATGAAAAATTCAGGTGCTTCTTCCAAGCTAGATTGTATATATTGGACATCACATTGTTGTTCCGGTTGTAATTCCCCACATAAAAGCTGGATTCTGAATTCTGCATACATTCAGAAGAATCATGGTTATCACCAAATAACTCACAAAAGGAATCCATTACCTTCACCTTCTGTGTGTTGTTTGGTTTCTGCATGTTCTGGACCATCTTGGTTAGAGTGGCCAATTGTGCCGAAATTGATTCTGATGATCCCAGTTCATGTATTGTGGCTTGGCGTCTAACTCCTCCTCTTCTAACAGATGGGAATTGATAATCATTCTTGGAAAGCCTATTTAGAATTTGCATTGCTTCCTCCGGCGACTTATCTAGGAGTATGCCGTTTGCCGAGGCATATAGCATCATCTTTGTTGGTTTATTCACAGCGTTGTAAAACATTGTTACTTGTGTCCACACTGGGAATCCATGTACGGGGCATTTGTGTAGAAGTTCCCTATATCGCTCCCAAGCCACGTACATGGATTCATCATCTGCCTACCGAAAAGAAGTAATTTCGTTATGAAGCTTATCAGTCAAATTTGTAGGATTAAATCGAGCAAGGAAATCACGACAAAGATCGGTCTAAGATCTTATTGATCCAGCAAGAATACTATTTAACCATGCTTTCGCCATATCCCTCAGTGAATAGGGGAATAATCTTAGTCGTAAAACATCGTGGGTGAATCCTTGTATTTTGAATAAATTACAAATCTCAAGGAAATATTTAAGATGTTGTCGTGCATCTTCAGTTGTTGAGCCGCCAAATTGACCAATTGTGTTGATCATATTGAACATCACCGGTTTCAACTCAAAGTGGTCGGCTTCAATTTCAGGTGTGACAACTCCTGGATTAAATCCTTCAAGATCTTCTTCAAGATAGTCTCGAATAGTTCTGTTTCGTGCAAGAATCACTTCTCCTCCTGCTGGAACATCCTGATTCATATTGCCGTCTTGATTAGCCATTGCTACTCTTAACCTTTGTCTGAATCTTTGCAAGGTTCATTCGATTTTTGGATCAAAGGGATATTCTAGTGTAATCGGTCTCGCCCTGGTCATATATCAATGCAAAACCAAAGTTTGTTAGCCCTCCTTTGAATCTTAAACAAGAAAAATAAAAAGTGCAAGAAAATAAAAACAAAGTTGCTATTGCCAATCCCCGACAGCGGCGCCAAAAACTTGTTGCGCGTAATAAGTGCTATGCAATTGTGCAAGTGTACACGTCGCAAGTTATAGTATAAAAGATATCGTCTCCACAGGGATTGGTGCCACTTCAAGAATCTAATCTCTTGCACTATAAAAAGTAAAAGAACACAAGTAGAAGATTGTAGGAGTTTAACTAACAACTAAACTAGAAAGAAATAAAGTAAAAGAAGATGTAATCAAATGAGAGAGCATAGGCCAGAGTATCGTGAGTTGAGGAGTGATAGCCAATTGGACCGTCTTGGTAAAAGGGTGCAATGGCAACTCAGCTACCGTGGTAACTTGCGCAGCGGGGTTGCATTGGCAACTGGGCAACTGGCTAGGCAACTGCTTGGGCGGCTGGGCAGCAACTCTAAGGTTCAGCGGAGCGTTCTTCAATGGTTTCTTCTTATCCCTAAGTCAAAACTTTAGCTAATTGTGCATGCCTTGATAATACATCCCTGCGTGAATCAAGGGTGAACAACAACCAATCTTGAGCTCCTCTTAGCCGTTGAAATCCTTAACTTATTCTTAAACCGGATTAATCTTCACCATAAATAGATTGAATAAAGACCATACTCATTCGTTTCTTGAATCTAACTCTCCCGATATTAGATAAATAGATGAAGTTACGAGATCCTCTCCCAATTCACTCGCAAACAAGAATAAAAACCAAGAATGGGTAAACCTTAAATTGAAAGTGCAAACTCTTATTACCTAAACAAAATCCAATTGTTTCTCTCAACCACAAAACACAATAACCTTAGCCAAATAGATTTAGTTCATGGCTAGGTTCCAAAGGAACACAAAACAAAGAATCCCTAACATAAACCTAATCGAACAAGAAAGAAAAAGATGAAAAATGGTTGAAAGCCCTTGTTGAAATCTCTCCCCTTTGCTCTCTTCAATCGAACTCTCCCCCTTTGTTCTCCCTTCAATCGAACTCTCCCCATTTGCTCTCACTTGGAGTTGACGGCTTGGTCTATTTTAAATAGGAGATGGCTAGGTCAAAGTCTCTCTTGAGGAAGAAGTTAAGTTGGAATTAAGTACATGCTTGAAAGTCATGTAGGATCATAAATGTTTTGTGATGGCAAGTGTTTCACTAGTTATGGAACATAATGAAATGAAATGAGGTTGGTCCAAATAATCTCTCAGTTCTATATTCTACGGCACAACAATCTATGCACATGTTGTCCACGCCATGGACCCTAAACAAATGTGCGGCGGTGGAGTCGACTCCACCTCTTTTTACACTATGTTGTTGCATGGACTGCCCAATAATATCATACTAAAAATAATTTAGAATTTTGATTCCAATAAAAAAAAGAATAATTTTCATTGTACGAAACCTAAATTCAAATAATTTTATCTGTAATATGTGTTATTAAAAGGTTAAAAAATATAAACAAATATTATTTTATAATTACTTGGGTCACTCAATTATGGATAAATTTACATTTAGGTCACCCTTCATATTTAAAAAATATATATCAATTTGTGTATTAGATTAATTAAAGATTTCAAATGAAACAATCAAGTGTTAATGATGGTATACAAGTGATTTGGAAGAAAAAATGATTAGGTTAATGTGTTTTTTAAGGGTAAAATTCACGGGAGGTCCCTTATATTTAGCGCGTGTTCTATTTTGGTCACCCAATTTGAAAAAAGGTTATTCTGGTCACTTACGGTTTCGACCGTTACTGTTTTGGTCACCCGAGCGTTAGACTCCGTTAGCACTCGTTAATACGATGGTGTGACACGTTAATAAAAAAGTTAATTTCTAATTTAACCCGTAAACTTTTAAAACTTTATTTTTCACTATCTTCCCCAAAGCTTCACCCTAAAATTTTGACCCAAAATATAAATGAAGTAGACTTGCCTGTTAAAGTCAAGGTGTACCAATTACATGTCCTCAGAAATCTCAATCTCAACAGTAACACGCGGGCTGGTCTGTAAATAGAGGAGAAAGTAAATGAGTTGTGGTGAAATTAAGGACGAATCTGAAAATAAATTCTCTCATCACATTCACAAACCAAAGCAACATTTTATTTTGAAGTAAACAAAGAATACATGAAACTTTTACCAGTTGCAACGATAGAAATATACATACTTGAACCAATATAAATGGCAACGTAAATCCTTTTTTAGGAGCAGTATTATTCCTGAGCATCCGATGATTTCATTTGATTATGTTATGGAGACCTGTAATCTTTTTTGTTTATTCATAGACAGGTTAGGCATGGAAAGTAGCTGATAAACCCACTTTCAAGAACAAACCAAAATAATAAATATGAAAAGATCCGGATGTATTAGTCTGAGCGGTGGTGAACTCTTCTATAATTTCATTGTAGCATGAGAAATATAAAACACTCAACTCAACTTGTGAAATTCAAGATTCTCTAATCAAATTTTGAAAGTTTTAGGGTGAAGCTTTGGGGAAGATGGTGTTAAGTAAAATTTTGAAACTTTAGGGGTTAAATTAGAAATTAATTTTTTTATTAACATGCCATGTCATCGTATTAACGGGTGCTAAATGAGTCTAACGCCCGAGTGACCAAAACACTAACGGTCGAAAACGTAAGTGACCAAAATAACTTTTTTTTCCTTCAAATTAGGTGATCAAAATAGAACATGCGCTAAACATAAGGGACCTCCGATAAAATTTACCCTTTTTTAAATATGAAGGGTGACCCAAATGTAACTTTATTTATAATTGAATGGCCCAAATGTAACATTTAATGATTGGGTGGCCTAAATGTAATCTTACCCTAATTGAGTGACCCAAATATAATTTTTAATAATTAGGTGACCCAAATATAACATGACCATAATTAAATGACCTCAGTTGTAGTTTGCCCTATAAATATTTGAGGACTTAATAATAGGTGTTATATGTTTTTCCAGCACATTGATGTGACAAAATCCAGTGATAAGTTAAAAATTTTGGGTTTTAGCATTTCTAACTTTTGACTATTTAAAAAAGTTTAATCCAAGGGTTATTGAATTTTATTTTATAAATGTGAGATCACGTGTCCTTGTGCCGCATTTAATATTTTTTATTAAGTAAAAAGATAATTACATTCAACGATAAATGTTAGGATTTGAATTCATATAAAATAAGACAACATGAATATTTTTGTACTTGAATCCTTACCTGTATCCTGCCTGAGTGCAGGAAACTCGGGTCAGGTCCCAAAACATCTCGATACATAAGAGGTAAGAGCAGAGGTGAGATATTTGAGGCCAGTAGACCCACCAGGGAAGTAAGATACAGCGTAGTAAGCAAGTGCAAGCACCTACAATACAATTCTCATGCAAAATTATTACTATCAAACTGAATGAATATATATATATATATATATATATATATATATATATATATATATATATATATATATATGCAAAATTAATACAAGTAAAAAGAGCAGTATACCTGTAGAACAGAAAAGAGCACAGAGAGAATGTAGCTATGAAGCACTATGGAAACATATATGGTTCCCACCATACTTCCAATGAATCCTACTGTAAAAGGAAGCCTCTGCAGATATGGTGCGAAAATCAAATTTATTGTTACCTTTTCTAGCACTCAATTTGTAAACAAATTCAAGGGAAAATAGAATCTGAACATAGCATATATATATATATATATATACACCTCTTTTGATGACGTGTGCCAACTGATTCTTTGGACCTCTCAGCCCAAAGAATGATCCAATGATAAAGCCACATCCGAGGGTAAAGCAGATTGCAAATTTCTGGGGCATGATCACCATGACTGGAAGAAACATGGTAAAAGCAACGAGGACGAAAAAGTCGCTCGTTGCCAGAAATAATCCGAAATAGATTAGTGCTTTTCCTGAAGGGACACTACTTGTGGCAGATTGGAGATTCCCAGGAAGATCTCTCACCCCTTTTGAAGCACTGGACCACCACGAACCAAACCGATAGAAAATGCATTATCAGATGAATATTAACATGTCTGTCACCCGTAGTGAATTGATCTAAATAACAAGAGATTAAAATACCAGCCAGAAAAAAATGAAGCAGATATCTTTTCCACTAGTCCAACTCGGTATATCGGTACTCCGCCAAGAAGCAGGTTGCTCTTGTATTGTTGTACGGTAACAAGGGGGGGAAAAAAATCTTACTAGAGAACCAGAAAAAACTGAGGAATCCACCAGTATCAGCCACTGAATTGAACTATCCTCAACTACAAGCTGAATGTGGCAGCAAATAGTTCGATATCTCACTCAAGGTAGCAAAGACATGAATGGCTAACAGTCAACAGGTCTGCATTTCGATACATACACATGAAGATCACCATTTGAACGCTACACTATGACGCTGCCTAGGACAACCCTAAACACCATATATGAATAACTAAGACACTACACTTGATTTCATGATTGAACTCAGTTAACTTGCAAAATAACTGCTTCTATTGTTAGTCACATCGTTTACAACTCATAAACCGGCACCGTATACTAGTTCTATAGAAATCTTAGAATCCAGAACACAACACTCAATTTCACTAACATCCAAATACAGCAATGCAAGTTTGTTCTTTTACTATGTCTCATAAAATCAAACACCAATAATGATGAAAACTTACACATTGAAGGTACCAGTGACAGTATCATTGGTGGACCTCACAGCAGACTCAAGATCGAACCCAAACCCAGTTGCTGTCCCCTCTTCTGCTTCTTTTGAAGCTGCATATGAATTCCAATCTGCTAAAAGAGATGACCCTTCTTTTCCCTGCTCATCACTCCCACTACTGTCGCTTGAGAACCAAGCTTTCATTTTGTTTTTTGTATCTTGAAAGAAAATTCCTCTAAAGATTCATCCTTTTGGATTCAGTTAAGACAGGAAGGCTGATGCTTTTGGTTTCTGATTCATGGTTAGACGGTATCGTTTTGTCAAAGGTTGTTGGGTATTATTTAGTTTAATTCTGTTGGTATATCAAATCAATATGTTTTCAGTTTTCGATGGCTTGAAAATAATGTAAGTAGTCCTCAAGGAAATGGTGGATTCATGTGTTGCTTTCATAAATTTGATTGAAAAATGTGTAAATCCATTGGCTGCTGCAATCAGAAAAAAGTTTCTGCTTCTGCTAAGAAAGGCCTTAGCATCATTAGATTGGTAAATAGAATCTTCATGTATATGTATATGTATATGTAATAATGCATGGCTTATAATGTTTGATATCTGCCATATAGATAGTTTTTCACAGTCTAAAATGTCTGGTTTTTGTAACCTTGAGATCAAATATTTCCATTTCCAGAGATCTAACAAAAAAATTGAAAAACAACCAGTAACTTTCATAATATCTTCAGAAGCTGGACCTCAAAGATCAAAGGTTCTTTGGCATGGGATAAGAGGCTGCGTCGAGGACCAAACTGCAATCAACAAGTGTCTCAAAACAGGTTGCCTTGTTGGAAAAGAATAAAAATGAATGAAAGAAACACAGTTTAAACCTCGTCGGGAATCGGTTTCAAGTTTTCGTTGATGTATCCCACAGAAGGCGGTATAAGTGCTCTTCTCTTTCCTGAAAAGAAAGCACAATACAAACGAGGGGAAACAGTGATCAGCAAAGTTGGCTGAAATGTTAATATGATCAAAGTGCAAGACAACAATGTTTGCCTTAACCAAGTTGTCAATTCCAAGTCCAATTATCATTTCATGTATGCACAAACTAAGATTACGACTTTTTCTCTTCGTTTTTCGTTGTAATATTGTAGTTGCAGTAGGCAGCTATAATGATCAAGAATCCATTGTACCTCCGACCTTCATGCCTGTTAAAACATCCTTCAAGCCCTTTATAATCTGTCAGATGAACAAACGAGTTTAGTGATCTCGCAGTTTCGACTTTCAATGAACATTTTACTCAAAATGTGCAGAAACATTGGAGATTCTCTTCCACAAGTGAAACCAAAGAAAAGAAACAAGAACTGACCTGGTTCTCATCCAAAGGGAGGGTGACAGGAGCACTTTCACCACTGAATTGATCCACGGTGCTGTATTGAATCATAAGGATTTCCACAAAAAAGAGGCGGATCAGATTGGACCAAACATACATGTGTTTTGAAGTATCAATTAAGTTCAGGGTTTCTGTGATTTCAAGTCTCAACCATCTTACTCAGAGTTATGTTCACGAATCTAGCGTATACGGATACCTGTGAACAAAATATCCATTTGATCGTCGGCATACATAGTTCACTTGTACATAGTCTCCATCATGAGCTTCTGGTCCCTCCCCTTCAATAATTTCTAGAAAGAAAAACTCAGAAATTAAGTACCAAACTTATGAGTGGGTTAGGACCAAGCATGTTATATATGTTTCACATCTGTTAATCATACATTATTATACCTTGAATTCTCACCCCATTGGGAAGCTTCAATGTCCTGGGCACCTCAAAGGTCAAATCCAAATTAACAATCTTCTATAAGAATCAACGAAAATCACCAAATAACCGAACAAAGATAATGAAATGGCTAGAATGATAATCACTAACACATACAACAGTTTACCGAATCACTTCAGGCTCGTCCATCTCTTGCATCGGGGCAGCAAAAAGAGGATAAGTACACAACGATATGGGACCGAACCCCATAAGCTGCAAAAGCACCCTCCTAGGCAAACTTTTGACTGATATTGATCGGCGTCGGCCACACGAGTGCTTAGTCATAACAATAACATCCTTGGGGTGTCTGTCCATAATATTAAGACCAAGATGGAAATGCCATTGAAGGAACACAGTTTTATAAAACAACATACCTCAAAATATCATTGAGACGTTCATGTTAATCTTTGTTGCCATGTTTGAACAAGGAATCATAAAAACAGGCTTGTTTTTTCCAGCATAAAGTTTGAAACCAGAGAAAAGTACTAGGTATATGTATGTATATGTATTTGGGGGATTTCTAACAAGAAACATAAGGGTAATTTTGCAAGCCTTTTGATTTTTCATTAGAATCCACTACCATTGATAAACTCAAAGCTAGCATTTCTTCAAGCAACAGAAAGCAGATGAGGATTGAAGCCTCTGTGTAACCAGAAACTGAAAAGAAATTAGAGCAGAAAACAAGACAGTGGGAAATTAAGTTACCTTGCTGCTGGGAAGTTGAAAGAACAAGGCAACTGTGGTAAGGTCTGAAATGAAAGAGCTTGCAATTGCATATGCATGTCTCAGAAATTTATCAAATGGATGATGTTTTCAAGGATATAATAATGGATGAGGCAACCCCCATTGGCCACCAGAGTTGAATCAGTTTTAAGATTTAAGGTGCTTGCAATTGTCTGTGAAGTATCTCAACAACCTGTAAACTCCATAGCCAATGGCCTTTTGCCACATCAAAATGCTTTCCTTTTCTTTTTAATCCTTTTTAACCTGGTGTGAATCTGATTCAGTAAAAGTGCGGAGTTTTCTGGGATTTTTATAGGAGATCTAACTGTATGCTGAAAGTTGGTATTTAATCCCTTAGAATTCTAATTTGGCATTATTTAATCTCTGCAGTCTGCATCGTTATTAAAGAGATCATATAAATTTTCTACCCTTATTCGGTCACTCAGTTAAAATCAGTGAAATTTTATTTAATCGACAATAAATTTAAATAAAAATTACATAAAAATTTAATATTTCATATTCAACAAATAATAAATTTATATATCAATAAATTGCTTAATATCATTCGACGATAGAATATTGTTTGTTGCATCTTCCGACTATAAAAAATAATAAAATGATTACCCGAGTAAAAAGTGTAACATTGGTTTTTTTCCTGTTACAAATTTGACAACATCTGATGTGATGGTTAATAAAATGGATAATTATTTAATATACTGACGTGGATACCAAGCGTTTTAATTTTAAAGTTTAGAGATTCAATTTAGAGGGTAAGGTTTAGGAGTTTAGGTTTAGTAATTTAGAACTTAGAGTTTATAGGTTAAAACTTAAATCCTCAACATATTACACTAAAACCTAAACTCTAACCTCTAAACCCTAGATCCTAACCCTAACCCCTAAATTCTAACCACTACCCTAAATTTTAAACCTCTAAACCATATACTCTAAACTAAGTCCGTAAAACTAAGACGCTTGTGGAAACTAAAAGTTTCCACCGTCAATGTATTAAATATAAATCCTAATAAAATTGACATAATAATAAATTTTAGATCCGAGATTTATAGTTCTTCCTCCCAACAATGTTGTCTTCAAGATTCGAACTCCAATTCGGAGAGAAATGTGTTGCTATTATTATAAAAAAAATTAACCTCAACATTTTAATATTATACCAATTTTGTCTCTTTACTAACCCATCTTTATTTTTTTTTTCACCCTTCCGTCTTCAAAACCCACACATCAATAACTCCAACCACTTCAGCTGTTGAATCCATTCAATATGTGACAATTAGAACAAGGATATTTGCCATATATTAGGGCATTGCTATTTGCCGGTTACAAACTTGGAATCAGATAGTCTTGTTTGGTGCTATGTTGCCTGTACAAAACTTGTTAGTTTTATCCTGAGTTGCCCTGTGTTTTTCCATTGCCATCACTCGACTGTTCAATGAAACCACAAGTCCCCACCAGAACAACCAGTTTTTTGCAAAACACAGGGTGGATTCTTCTGAGAGTGCTACCGGTTTTATTCATTTGTCAAATTCAAATTGCACATCCACAAAGATTTCAATATTCTAAGCTCTGGTATAAAAGAATCTCAAACGGAGTGAGACTTTTTACATTTCAATACCATAGAGAGAAAATGCAAGCAAAATACTTTGACATGTACGGAAGAACCAAATATCCAAAAACACTGAGAACGAGAAGAATGTTCAACAATTGAAATAACATAGGCCCACACTGGGAAAAAAATTAAACCAATGAACCAAAACATCACATAGACTCACTCTTGCCACATATCTTCTAGAATGAAACAAGCCCCGGTCCATTTCAGGTATTGTCAACTTGTGAGTGGAAAACAAAGCTTGGGAATGTTGTGGTGATGTCCCTGCTCAAGGAAACAAATAAGAACATTTCAAAGTGAGCACATATCACGCGCAGAAAGTACTTTATCGGTTATCGACTGCCAGTGGTGTTCTGTATTAGAGTCTATGTGGAACTCACCTAAGGTATTGCAGTGTCATATTTTTTAGAAGGGATGGATGTCGCAAAACGAGGTTTCTCCACTCTTCCTTGTCGATCTTTCCATCATGTTTTGTATCAGCTTCCTCAAAGGTCTGTTGCAAAGCTCCAAAACTTAACATGTAGAATCGAGAAGCAAGATAATAAAAAACACAAGAGATACGGCTTCAATTAAATCATATTGGTTGATCACCTTGTCAATTATACTTTCTATGACATCATCCGAAAGGTTCATGCCAGATTCAGCAAGGGTTGCGACTACCATTTGCTTTACCTGTATATAAAAATATATCCGTACTTATAAAAGGATGGAAGAAATGTAAAATACATAAAATAAACATAAAAAAGAGTGACATTTACCTCCTGCCTCTCAATAAAACCTTGCTGCTTGAGATCGTATAGTTGAAAAGAGACTGCAAAAGCACATAAAAATAATTATGATAGAAAAAGTATCCGCAGATAATTGAAACATGAATCATCATCTACGTGATTAAGTTCATAATTCCATTTCCATACCAGTCATTTACATTCAACCACTATGTTAACATGATTACGACTTACAAGAGAGGTAAATCGAGATCTTGATACAGACAAACACATACACTCAATCTTATCATCAATGGGCGCATTTGGATGGAAGACCGAGAGAGCACGAGCAAACTCTTCAAAACCTAGAATTCCATTATGCTTTGTATCAAACAAGTCAAATACCTGCAGTGAGATCAGAAGTAGAACTATATTGACAGCTGCTTGGCATGATGAGATTAACAAACATAAATATATCAAAAATGGAGGTAATATTAATTAATATTAGATAAATTTACCCGATCAGCAAACAAACTCTCCTTTTTATTTGTTTTGAATAGAGCCAATTGAAACTCCTCCTGCCAAGTAGTAATATAAAATAAAACACATACTATATAAAGATGAGCGGGGAAGAACCAACTTGAGATAGGAGCGACTATCAAGCCCAAAATCTTGACAAACATAATAATACATAAACTACGAAATAATAATAAAATAAATAAAAAAGACCTTGTTAATCAGCCCATCATCTATAACAGCACTGCTTATCTTCTTGAAAAGCTCATAAAGTGCTTCTATTTCACTTACACTAACTGCATCGGGATAACCAAAGTAGCAAATTTCAGTAGAACAACTCAATAACTAAGATAACACGGCCAAAGTCTGAACGAATGTTAAATCATGCAAAAGTGTCAACACTATTGCACAAGCAATATAGAAAGCTTAACAATATAATTTAAAAAGAAAAGAAGAATGATAGCATACAAACTGTCTCTCTTGCAAGAAGTTCAGGATCAACAAGACCTCCTGATTGCTTGTTCAAATCAATACCACAGCATTGCAGCACAGAAGCACATAAATGCTTCAATCCATCCATGCACTGCAACATGATATTCTCCTCGCATCAAAACACTCCATGCCTAAACAACAGCGAAAGAGGCCAGAAATCCCATTCATCTCATTCTATCTATACACGCAATCAGTCTAAAGGCAAACAACAAGATATACCTTTTGACCATTTCCTGATTCTGAAACTGAAGACCGAATGCCCGAGTCTGAATCAGGTAAAGTTGTGCGCTTCGAGACCGCAAACTCACAGTCAAATACCTGTCTTACAAAATCAAACTGATATTCACTGAACACAATCAGGCAACAAAGCATACAGCAATATTCATGAACCCTGAAATACAAAGCAGAGGACTAAATGACTGATCCTACCAACAAAGAATTAGTCATTGTATTCATCCTACAAAATTAACTTGACCATAAATCACCAATCTTTGTTAACACTCTTGTACCAAGACTCTAATTATTTCCTACAATTGAAGTATATAGCAATTAGCACAGATATTCTAATAAACGGAATTCGTTCAAATTCAAATACCCATCAAGCAAACAAATCAAAAAGGCCCAATTCAAACACAAAATCATGACTTCATACAAATAGAACCTCATGATCCAATCTAATCGATTCCGAAAAACAATTCTTTTTTTTAAAAAAAAAACTCTAAGAACAGACCACACAGAATATTAATAGATCTACTGAAGCTTAAAAGTTTCTTAAAGTTACCTACTTTAAGCTCACGGAGATTCAGAAAAGGTATTTTCTTCTTAATTTTATCGGTGAACAGAGGAAAAAACGAATAGATGAAAACAAAATATTAGTATAACCTTTTATATGAGGAGAGTGCTTAGGGTAGTGTAGAAAATCTGTGAAATCGGCAGTGATTTTAAGCGAATATGGTTATAGAGGTAGAACTGAAAAGGAGTCGATATTTCAATAATTTTTAGACATAAAAATACGTTTTTTTCCGGGTAAACTACACCACTTAATTATTAAATAGTTTTAATCAAACTACTAACAGTTAAAACATAAGAGAAAGGGTAACGTCTCAGCAGATTTAAATCAGAATACCTTGAGTGCAAGTGGCACTAGAGGTGACAAACTGGTCATTCGGTTCGATTTCGATTAGGGTCATTTCGGTTCGGGTCATTTCGGTTCTGACTGCATTCGGTTTAAATTTGGTTCAGTTCTGGTCATGTCTGATTCGGTTTTAGTTCGGGTCTATGGCGATTTCGGTTCGGTTATTGGGTCAGGACGTCGAGTCGGTTGATTTTCAGTTCGGTTGATTTTCGGTTCGGTTATTTTCGGATCAGTTGATTTCGGGTCGGGTCAATATCGGGTTAATAGAAGATCTATCGGTTTTAGTCAGGTTTTTAGGCCGAGTTAGGTTTTTCCACCCAATATATGACTTTATATAGCATGTATATTTGACTTTTTGGTAAGTTGTACGACAGTTCACATTTCATCTTTATTTATTTATTTTAATATATTTTTTTAATTTCGGGTTGCCTTCGGTTTGGTTGCTTTCGGTTCAGCTGAAATCGGTTTGGTTCCATTCGGTTCGGTTGAAAATCGGTTCGGGTCTATTCGGTTCGGGTGAAAATCGGTTCAGGTCAATTTTCGGTTCAACTGAACTTCGATTCAGTTTCAGTTCGGTTTATTTCGGGTTTCGGATCAAATTTAGGCCATCGTGTTCAGGTCAATTTCGGGTCTCAGTTCATGTAAATCTGTTCGGTTCTTGGGTCTCGGGTCAAGTTTGCCAGGTCTAAGTGCCACACATTTGCCATTAGGCCAACCATCATTTTGTGATGTGAAATACAAATTTCAATATATAAGTTATCTGGTTGTTAATGCCAGAAAAAAGGTAGTAAATGTGATTTTAAAAAACTCAAACATGACACATTTATTATACATAAAAACATTTAACTCAATTAAATAAATCTAATGATTAAATTAAAATTAACAATATTTTGTATATATCTTAAATTATAGTTAGTGCACGATTTAAAATAAAAAATTTAAAATTATATTATGTTTGTGAGTTTGGATTCCCTAAATGAGTTTAATGTAATTTTAAAATTTTGATTTTTTATATTGAAAAATGATAAAATATATATATATAATTTTTTGAAAAATATTTAAAAACAAATTTAATATAATTTTAAAATTTTAATTTTTAATATAAAAAACAAAATTTTAAATTATATTAAATTCATTTACTGAATCCAAATTTACGAGCATAATATAAATTTAAAATTTTTTCGGTGAAAACGATCGAGTCCTTAAGACGAAATACAAGTGAGACATGATGGTGTTGGGAAGCATTAATCGTCCTAATTGTTCCCGCTTGTGGAGAGGGCTAAGTAACATTTGGGATAATATTCGTGGAAGCATTTGTTGGAATATCCGAGACGGTGTTTCAACGGATTTTTGGTACAATGAAGGCGAGCCTCTTGCTTCCAGGTGCCTAGAATCTAATGCACCATTGCCAGCTTCGGTTGCATCTATGATTATGGAAACCGGTAATTGGGATTGGAACATTTTATCATCACTTTTACCTGCTGATGTATTACAGGAAATTGCTGCAGTTAAGGCGCCACAGTCGAACATGGGTCCTGATCTGTGTATCATGCGTTACATCTAAGTGTGCCCGATGGCAAGGAATCGGACTGCACATTTATTTGGCATATGGAAATCTCACAGCGCGTTCGCGTTTTTCTTTGGCTCGCGATGAGAAAGCGTCTTCTAACTATGTGGAGCGGGTGCGTCACCACTTAACGGACTCGAGCATTGTGTCAAATCTGTCAAAGAGAGGAGGATAGTGTCAAGCAAGCATGTCTTGCATTCTTGTGCTGCATCCCGTCAATTTTGGAGCAAGTAGGTGGTGTATTACGTGATGATCAAGGCTCGTGGTTATTTGGTTTCTCTCGTAGCAGTGGTCGATGCTCATGCGTGTATGGGACACGACGGTGCGGCATATTCGACGAGAAATGAGTACACCATATACAATTATTTTTCATATGCCTTGATTTATGGAACTTTATTTAATTACTTGTAGAAAATTTACTAAAAGAAATTACTTATAGAAAAGATTTATAACGGTATACTTATATATATTCAATTACCGATCACATGGTAAGGAATGGGAATCACATACAGATCTTCTCTTTTAACCGTGACACCAAAGACTTTAGCCATGTTCAAACCCTCATTTTTCATTTCATTAGGGAGTTTCCAATCAAAATGGTACAGTAAGTGAGCAAGGGAAAGCTCAACAAATGCCATACCATATGATATGCCCGGACATATCCTCCTTCCTGCACCAAACGGAATATATTCGAGGTTAATCCCTTTATAATCGACCGAACTATCGGCGAATCTCTCCGGATCGAACTTATCGGCTTCATTCCAGTAGTCGGAATCTCTTCCGATCGCCCATGCATTAACAATCACTTTGGTCTTCACCGGTATCTCGTATCCGTTAATCTCACATCTCTCCCTATTTTCTCTCGGGAGAAGCAAAGGTAGAGGAGGGTATAACCTTAGAGTTTCCTTGACAACTGACTTCAAGTATTTCAGTTCATGAAGGTCTGATTCATTGACATCCCCTGTTCTGTCGTAGACTCGCCTCACCTCGGCTTGTGCCTTTTCCAGGATCCTAGGATTTTTCATCATTTCCGACATCGCCCATTCCGCTGTTGTTGAAGATGTCTCAGTTCCTGCTACAATCATGTCCTGAAAAGCAGTTCTACTTTGTTTAATTTAAGTCCAAACACATATAGACACGCATGGTACTTACTATTAGGTACGTACCAGGATAACAGCTTTGATGTTGTTAGTTGTCAAGGGAAATTCAAGCCCTCCTTGGTCCTGAAGATTCAAAAGAACATCAACTAGATCATCACCGTTCTTCCGATTTTCATTGCCGGCTCTATGTTCTTCGATGATGCTTTCGAGCATCGCGTCTAAATCACGGTGAAGCCTCTCGATTTCGGCTCGCATCCCACTGATTATAGGAAGCAATTTGACGGAAGGAAACAGATCGGTAATACTAAAACCGGTTCCAAGTTCCACTAGCTTCCTCACACTGGAAAGGAATGTTTCGTGTTGCTTGCATCTTCCACCGGTAGCAATCCTTAAAGTGATGCTATATGACAAGTTCTGTAACAGTTCTCCGAGATTGATTTCCGATCCTGCACTCGAACGGATGGATGTAACAAAACCCAATGCCTGCTCTTCTCTAATCGATCGGAACAATTGTACACGTTTCGTACTCAACAGCTCCAATGTGCAAACTTTCCGAAGCTGCCTCCAGGAGGCTCCATATGAAGCAAAGGCAATATCTGAACAACTATACATCATGATTTCTGCAGCAAGGAGAAAGGGCCTGTTAGCAAAACTGATATCATGTGTTTTCATCACTTCTTTCGCGGCCGCCGGAGAAGAAACTATGACGTGTGGTAGTTCACCGAGTTGAAGGTGCATCACGGGACCATGCCTTTTGGCTAATTCCGTCAACCGGTGATGGGGAAGAGAGAAAAGTAGAAGGTGCAAGTGGCCTATAATAGGTAGTTTCCATGGTCCGGGGGGTAGATTTTGGGGAGAGTCCTTTGTTTTGGATTTCAACCATACTTTAAACACCATGAAAATTAACACTAGGAAAGTGAGGAACAATGGAAGCAACTTGGATTGGTTATCCATGGTTAAAACTTTGCAAAGAATAGAGAAAGAAGTGCTGATCAAATTGCATTTTATTCTGAATTTATAGGCGAAATTATGTGGATTGGATTCTTATTTGTTGTCTTTGATACCTGCCGGTCAAGCCTGAGTTTTGGCTTATAATATTGGAATTTCGAGAACAGAATTCATTGCCCTTTTTCAGCGCACCTATTCATGCATTCACTCTAAAAATTTTAATCTAGGGTTTTAGATTAGGCGTATGATATATGGTTTATAGTTTATTTTATAAGGCGTATGATTAGGATTTAAAAATTAAGATTAAGACTTAGGATATAAATGTTTAGTGTTGGGTATGTATAGAAGTACCATAAAGGGACATATGATTTTTGTTCAAATTTCGAACGCCGAACATATCTTGGATTCTATCAACTAGTTCCTTCGACGGATATGTTAAATGTGTATTTTTCTTATTCACAATTATTTTTATAATTTTATATATAATTTCATTTTAAAGTAAATAAAATTATATTTTTAAACTAAATTGAATATTTTTCTTTTCACATTTATTTTAATAATTTCATATATATAGAAATTATTAAAATAAATGTGAAAAATAAAAATATTCAATTTAGTTTAAGAATATAAAAATCATATATCTAATTTCATCTTAAATCCTGCTTTAAGTATACGTTAAATATATTTATATTTAAATTAGTTATTTGAATTGGTTAAGTGGTTTGTATCATTTTATTAAAATTGAATTGGTGCAGTGGTAAAGTTATGGGGTTTCACCCATGAGGTTGTGGGTTTAATCCCTATGCCAAGCACTTCCCCTTTATTTTTGAATTTTCCTTCCATCAGGTGGTGACACGTGTCACCACTTGATTGGAGAAAAATAAATATATTAAAAATAAAATAATAATTAGATTAAAATCATCCAATCGGGTGACGACACGTGTCATCACCAGATTGGTTGATTAATTTTATTTAAATTAAAATTAGAACTAAATTGACATAATAAGTAACTAACAATGACCAAATGTATAATTATACAAATTTTACTTTAATGGCTACGTCACATTTCCGTTAGCTTTTAACGGTCGGTGGTCAAAATAGGTACATTTAAATAGTTGGGTGGTCAAATTTTGAATTTTTTTAGTTGGGTGGTCAAAACATGTCGCAGGCAATAGTTAGGTGGTCACTGGGGTAGTTTTCCCTAAAATAAAATATAGAATTTAATTGTTAAGTTGTTGATTTAAGAATGTAGGGTTATGGTATAATTTATCTAATATAGTATTAATGAGGATCTAAAAATATGTAAACAAAAAAATGCATGGATCGATTCTTAATTTGTCTAATTTTATATTTGACAGTGTTGGACGATAAAGATAAATATATGATCGCACAATAAAAAGTTAGTGAAAAACCCTTTCAATAAAAATTACAAACAAAGAAGTAAAAATTTCACCAATACTACAACAAGAATACAAAAGATTTATAACTCAGCACGATTTGTAAATTATTAACTATATGAACTCAAAGAGTGGTCGGGTAAAAGAATTAATGATGTTCATCTTAAGAGACGTGTGTTCGATAGTTTTTTTTGCAAGGTAAGTGTACGTTATCAAATGATTAAAAAAAGTATAAACAGATACTACCTTGTACCACCTTGAGTAGGGGCGGATCTTGACACTAAAGTTTGAGGGGGGCTATTTAAAATTTTAAACTTTTTGGAGGTCTAAATTAAAGTTTTAGCATTTTTGAAGGATTCAATTTAATATTTTGAAAAAAGTCGGTGTCTAACTAAAACTTTTATAAATTTTAAGAATTATTGAGACTTAAATTTTTTAGTAGGGGTACTAGGGGATTCAATTAAAAATATTTAAAAATTTAAAATATAATTAAAAAATGTTAAAATTTTAGGAGGGGTTAAATTAAAAATAAAAAATTTAAAAGCTAAATCTAAAATTTGAAAAATTTTGGGGGTCCAGGGCACTCATAGGTAGAGATGTTCACTTTCAAATATTGGATCTGATTCAATCCGAAAAATCGAATATCCAAAATTTTGAACCGATAAAATAATGATTATTTGATCAGGAAAAAAATCAAATATTCAGATATCTGATTATCCAAATATATAATTTTGTTTAAATATTTTTCGGAATTGACATTCATATCTATCAAAATCTCAGGTTTTCGAATATATCAAGTAACAAATTGTCAAATATAACAAGTTTTCGCATCTATAAAATTTTCTATTTTTCGAATTTTAAGATATAACAAACATCAAATTGTTAAATGTAACAATATTTATATTTATGAAATTTTGAAATTTTGAATATTTAAGATTTTCAGATAATTGAAAACTTAAAATATTGCGATCCCTATCCAATCAAAAAATAAAAAATAGAACGAATATCCGCTTTGGAAAAGTAAAAAGTCAGATCGAATATCTAAATTTTCAAATCGGGTTAACGAATAAATAAATCGGACCTTTTTGCACTCACCGACTCACAGGCTCTGCTTACGGTCCACTAGAGGTGGAAAACGGGTCATTCGGTTCGGTTTCAGTTTGAGTCATTTCGGTTCAGGTAATTTCGAGTCTGATTACATTCAATTTAAGTTCGGTTCGATCTGGTTCAATTTTAGTTCAGGTATCAGGTCAGGGCGTCAGGTCGGTTGATTTTCGGTTTGGTTGACTTTCGGTTCAATTATTTTCGGGTTTGTTATTTTCGGGTCGGGTCAATTTCGGGTTAATAGGAGATCGATCGTTTTAGTCGAATTTTCATACCAAGTTAGGTTTTTCAACCCTATATATGACTCTATATAACATGTATATTTGACTTTTTGGTGAGTCGCGAAACAATTCACATCTCATCTTTATTTATTTATTTTAATATATTTTTTATTTTGAGTTACCTTCGGTTTGGGTTGCTTTTTGGTTCGAGTGAAACCGGTTTAACTGGAATTCATTTTAGTTAGATTTGATTTATTTCGAGTTTTGAATTAAATTTAGGTCATCATATTCGAGTTGATTATGAGTCTCAATTCAGATAAATCAATTCAAATAAATCAATTCAGTCTTCAGATCTCATGTCAAGTTTATCAAGTCTACGGTCCCTTGGACTATTTAAAAACAATATTCTCGCCCTTCCCCCGAGTAGCTTTGTGTCCATGGTGCGTGTCTTGTCTTTTAAAAGACAGGAAGTGGGAGCCAAATTGTGTACGATTTGTTAGGCGATATCTTTAATTCATTTTACGTCGGGAGTTAATTGCACCTGATGTTCTTAAATTATGATCCTATTTTTAAATTGGTTTCTAAACTTTTAGGTGTTTTAATTCAATTCTTAAATTATGATTCTATTTTAAATTGATCCTAATTTTTTTAAATATTTCAGTTTCATCCCTTAATTATGACACTCATTTTAAATTGATCCTTAGAATTTTGAGAATTTTAAATTCATCCTCAAATTATTGTTTACATTACATTATATTATTACGCAATATGCATCAATATTTACAAGATAATTAAGATTTTTTTAAACAAGTTTCTTAGCATATGTTGATAATTTGATGATGAAATTAGAATATTCAAAAGTTTGAAGACCAATTTAGAATGAAAGTTATTGTTTAGAGATGAAATAAAATATTTAAAAGTTAGGGGATCAATTTAGAATGAAGGTCATAATTTGAGGATGAAATTAAAATATTTAAAAATTTAGAGATCAATTTAAAATAAGAAACATAGTTCGGTAACATACAATACAATTAACTCTTATACCGGCGATCATTCCAAACCTCTTGATTAATGGCTTTAATTTAGTTACTCAGAAAGGACTGGTTGATTAGGGCATCATATAATAGACTAATAGAGTAGCGCATAACCCGCACACAATTATTATATAGGTTGATTAGGGAATTATATTTGGTTCACGAAAAAAAATTATTACTTTTAGTATTATAATTTTTAAAATGTAAAATTGCTTGTTACATAATAAGAAATATTATATTATATTATTTTATTTATTTGGTAAGAATATAAAATTATTGTATTTGGTTGAGTAGGGGCGGAGTCTCCTTGGGGCCAAGGAGTCCCGAACCCTGTTATAAAATTAAAATATTTAATATATTTTAGTTTAATTATAATTTGGCCATGTAAAAATAAATATTTAAATTAAAAAATACAAGAGTTTATTGAATATATAATCAAGTAGGGATTGAACTAAAGAAGAATGAGCCTGTATTTTTAAAATTTTTGGTCTAATATCAATTTAAGTCCTTATAAGTTTAAATATTAGGCAAATTAGGCATTGCCCCATGAATTTTGAGTTTTGAATACTCAATAAACTCTTGTATTTTTAAATTCAATATTTTGGCCCCTGCAAATATTCAATCTTGGCTCCGTCCCTGTGGTTGAGAGAATATAAGATTATATGGAAACAAGTTTTATCAAATTGTCCTTGTGATATATATTTTTAAACAATTTAAACTTTCGATATTAATTGAAAATATTTACATAAAAATTTATAAAACTATTTTCGTTAACAATCAACATTTTACAAAAAAAAGATAGGAGAAGATCTAGAAGGAATTTAAATATAATAAAAAATTATATTCTTTTAAAGTATTTAACTCCAACTTAACTTCCTCCTCAAGAAGGACTTTGACCTAGCCATCTCCTATTTAAAGGAGACCAAGCCGTCAAACTCAAGGAGAGAGAGCAAGGGGGAGAGAGTTCGACTGGGAGAAAGCTTGGAGGGAATTCGATTGAGAGAGAGTTCGACTAGGGGCCGATCGATTTCTTCTTCTTCTTCTTTGCTTCCATTAGATTCATGGTTTGGGGATTATTCTTTGTATATCTTTTGAACCCAACCATGAACTAACTTGATTGGTTGGGGTTATTGTGTTTTATTGTTGTGAGAAACAATTGGATTTTGTTTAGGTAATAAGAGTTTGCACTTTCAATTCAAGGTTTACTCATTATTGGTTTTTATTCTTGTTTGTGAGTGAATTGGGAGAGGATCTCGTAACTTCATCTATTTATCTAATATCGGGAGAGTTAGATTCAAGAAATGAATGAGTATGGTCTTTATTCAATCTATTGATGGTGAAGATTAATCCGGCTTAGGAATAAGTTAAGGATTTCAACGGCTAAGAGGAGCGCAATATTGGTTGTTGTTCACCCTTGATTCACGCAGGGATGTATTGTCAAGGCTTGCACAAGTAGCTAGAGTTTCGACTTAGGGATAAGAAGAAACCATTGAAGAATGCTCTGCCGAACCTTGAAGTTACTGCCCAGGCAACCGTCGATTAGTTGCTAAGGCAACCCCGCTGCGCAAGTTGAGTTGCCCCGATTAGTTTTCTGACTTGTTTGGGTTGAGTTGCCCTTACACTCTTTTACCAAGATGATCCAATTGGCTATCACACCTCAACTCACGATAACCTGGCCTATTCCCTCTCTTTTGATTTCATCTATTCTTTTAGTTTATTGCTCTTAGTTTACTCATTAGTTATAATTCCTACAATCACCTACTTGTGTTTTTCTTTTCCAACGCAGTAACTTAAGCAAAGTGACCCAAACCAATCCTCGTAGAGACGATACTCGATACTCAGATCATTTTATTACTTGCGACATGTATACTTGCACCGTTTGCGTAGCACTCAATACGCGCAACACAAGGCTAAGACATTTAGAAGGCATAAAGTTAAAAATGTCATTAATGTTTAATTAAATAGTTATTTAAATTTATATTTTTTATAAGTAATTTAATTATTAATATTTTATTTTAGATTAAAATGACTTCTCTACAAATGAAAACTGTTAATAATGGTAAATGGTTTGAAATGACGTGCAAACTTATATAGCAAAGCACGCTGATATGGTAGTGTCATATAGACAAAGGTGTTGACTTGAACGAACATCAGATCAGTAAAAAATAATTTTACAAAATTATATGAAATATTAAATTATTTTTTCTGTTGACGTAGCATTATGTCAAGTCATTTCAAGTTGTTTTATCGTTAGTTGACTAACAGTTTTCTTCCTCCAATGGTTCATTTTGATTCAAAATAAAAAATTAAGAGCTAAGTTGCTTCAAATATATATATATATATATGTCAAAATGACTATTCAACCAAACGTTAAATGTATTTTTTGACATTACGCCTACAAGTTAGTTGCGTTCTTCTGCTGTGGAGATTTGAAAAGGTGAGGGAGCAAGTGTCTGGTATTGCATAAATTATTTTCAAGAAGGAGATCCGGAAAGGTGAGGGGGCAGGTGCCTTTGTTTTATGTAATTGGTATTACAGAAAATATTTTATTTTGCAATGTTTAGTTTGAGGTTTTGTGTGTGAATAAAATTTTTATTAGGAAATTTATTCAACAAAATCAAGTGTGAAACGTGAATCGGTTTGAATTAGTCATGTAAAAGTCCTAAAAAACCAGGAAAGCTACCAAAAAATTAATTATGCATTTTAATTTGTAAGTAATCTTTCAACTTTTTATTTTAAATATAAACATTAAAATTTTTATACATTTAATATTAATATAATATTATAGTATGAATTTTTAAAAATATTAATAATTAAAATATTTTTATATTTCCTTTCTCAACCATGATCACTTTAAATTACTTTTTATATTTAAATTATGACTAAATTGATTGTATTTATAAATATAGAGAATTAAATGTGTAACTATAAAAATTATTTTTAGTTTGGTAGTCAAAATATGAGTGAAGAATAGTTTAGTGACTATCTAAGTAATTTACCCTTTGTTTTACTCTGCCAAGTCAAGCTTTCAGTTGTCTAACAACAATTAACACCTCAATGACCAAATGCTTAAAAACTGAAAAAGTAACTATACAATAATTTTTTAAAATTAGTGAGTAAAAGTGAACACTTACTAAACGAAAAGTGATAATATCGATCGTTTATCTACTTTTTAAGCGAGACGTTTATGTATAGGTTGGACAAAACTCAAAACTCTCCCAACTATATTCTCATGGCTAGTGCTGCCACTCTAGTCTTTGGGCTCAATGTAAATTAATATCTTGTTATAACTATACTTGATCTATTTAATCTCACAAAAAGGCTATTATTTGGATGTCAATTAATCAGTCTATCGTGGTTCTTGTGTAAAATGAATTTATAATTTTTTTTGATAAATAATGAAATTGTGGTATAACTATAGGTCTCATAAAAAAACCCCTAAACTTAAATGGAAAAAAGAATATTCATAGAAATACGTAAACAATAATAGAACAAACGAACAAAGCTCGACACTTGCAAACACCTAAACTAAAAACAAAATACTCATCTAAACATCCTAAAGCCAACACCATTACTCAACCACCTGGATCGACATGAAGCCTCGCCCTAGCTTCCGAAGCAGTTCTATGCAAGTGAGCCAACAACAAGCCCCCTGCTCTACATCGCTCTCACTCCTCATGCACCAGCATAGCCATCTCCACCAGTGGTTCCAAGAAGCTCAAAGCCTCCAACCCCCACTACGACTCAAAGCTGCAAGTTTATCTGCAACACCATTCCGTTCCCGATTTACATCTTGGGCCACCACTTGCCAATCACGCCTAAAAGCCTCTCGTATGGCATCAACCAACGCACTACCTACCAGCGCCTTTGACGTACGATCAAGAATCCGAGTAATTTCCTGTAATACCCTAATTTTATCCGGGTATATCCATAAATATAAATATATACCACATTCTCTTTTAAATAAATAAAGTCATCAATAAATAAATAAATAAAGCCTTAATAGTCTCAAAAAGTCCATTTGTAATATCCATTATATCCAAAAAGCCTAAATACAATGATAAAAGCCTGATTTAAATCCATCTTCAAAATACAAAGTCAAAATCAGCCCATTTTCTAAAGCTTTGACCGTTTTTAAATACAATTTGGGTAAAAGGCCTAATCCTAAAGTTATTCCCACCCAAAACCTGATAACAAAGCCCAAAGAAACACAAATGTGTTTTTTTAGCCCGCCAAAAGAGCCACGTGTCAGCCTGGGAGTGGCTGATTTCCCCTTCATGCAAATTAAGCTCTCTGGTGATGTCAACTTCGTCAGCTATTATAAATAGCTTGAAGAGAGAGAAAAATGAATTAATTAATGTGCAATTATTACTCAAAATAATTGAGGGGAGAGAGAGAGGAAGTTGAAAAGCCTCACCGAAATACAAGGAGCAGTCGGGAACGTGAAGAGACGCCAGTGACGACCACTGGAATAGTTCAACAGTCATTGAAGTTCATTAGGAGTACATTTCGATCTCTTATTCATTTTCTTGCATAAAAAACACCTAAAACATTAGATCTAAGCTCCTAAAAAAACTAAAAACTGTAGCAAAAATCAAAAGCAAAGGAAGTTAAAGAACTTATCTTATTCGGAGTGTTGGACGGTGAGGAGTTAAGTTCAGACGGAGTTGAAAATGAGTGTTGGGATGGTAGTTTTAGGCTTAGAAGGTTGAAGTTGGGTGGTTCTATCGAACTGGGAGTAGTTTTTAGGTTGTTCAGGGCTTAAAATTAAAGATTTCGGTTGTTTAAGGCTTCGGTTGCGGCGAAGCATGGCGGCCGAAAATTGCTTCATGGCCGACGGAGTGAGGTTAAGGGTGATTGAAGGATTTAGAAGGTGGCCAGTGAATGGCCGAGGGTGGTCAGAGGGGAGAGGACTTCGATTGAGGTGGAGGATTTTATGGCGGTCGGAGGTGGCGTTCTTCTGTGTTCTTCATTTTCATGAAGAACACGATGAACATTCAACCAAAAATGTGTATTTTGATCGAGTTTGGGTTTGATTTCTGGAAAATTTATGTTTGAGTTCAGAGGATTTCATGGGAGAGAGGAAGTAGAGTGAGAGGGGAAGTTGGCATTATGGCCGTTTCAACTCGGTTTAGCCCCTTTTATACTCGAGTTGAAACATGACGTTTTGGGCATCGGGTATGGTTAGATCCAGGGTTTGATCGGGTCTGGTTGGATGACCCGCGCCCTACTTTTGGGATTTTACATTTTGGGTTACAATATTTTACAATTGTTTCAACTTGGTCACTATCAATTTGTAATGTGGCTCTTCAAGTTTGAATTTAATTCAATTTAGTCCATTTTTCAGCTTTAATTTATTTTAATTAGTTTAAATTATATGTATGCTTGCATATTTAAAATGGGCATATAGCATAATTGTTTAGACAAATAATTAACATAATTTTAAATAATTAGAGCCTTAAATACTAAGTTCTTTAATTAATTTAAATAATTCAAATAGGTGAGATAATTTTAGAAAATAAATGATTATTAAATGGAAGCTTTAAAGTCCTAAGTTGGTTAGTATCTCGTTGTAATGAGATGTTAATCAAAGGTTTTTTAGTAGAACATTTAATATTTCATTTGAACTTAGAACATGTAATTACACATAGTTAAGTAAATTAATGTTGAATTAGGGTTAGATTTAAATAATTAGAATCATTAAATAAATAGGAATACTGTTAAATTAGGTTTAAATATGGATAGTACCCAAGCAATTGAGTGTTTTCTCATAAATAAACTAAGTCTAACAATATTCATAGTTTCTTAATTAACTCAATTAATTAGAGCCCCTATTAAATTAGAACTTAAAATTAACAAGAAAATAACTGGACATGCATAAAAAAACCTTTTATGTTGAGATACATTTTTGAATATGAATCGAAGTATCCTAAAGTAACTCAATGTTTCCAAACTCATATTCGTTTAAAAATGTATTTCCTTATAAAAGGATACTTCCATTTTGAATGAAAATCCATTTAATGATTAAGCACAAATTAAATTCAAATTACAGTTCGAAATGCCAAAATGCCACGTGAAATTAATAAGGCACCACCGATAACGGACGTTTGTGGGGGTGCTAATCCTTCCTCACACGTAACCGACTCTCGAACCCTAATTTTAAAGAAATAAATCTCTAATTGTTTTATGGTGTCCGGTCTACCAAAGTGACTGGTGGCGACTCCAAATTATTTTCAAAATTAAAAAAAAAAAATCTGATTTAATATGAAAACCCTATTTTCAAGATTAAATAAAAGGAAAATCATTTTTATGGTTAATTAAGTAAAAACCCTGATTTAACATAAAACCCCCCAATTTTTAAAAGTTAAATAAATTGAAATGGACAAAAAACCTTAATTTTAAAAAAAATCAATCGTCAAGTTTTTTTCACACGTCAGTTCAAAAATGGTCGTGACAAGGATGTTACAACTCTCCACCTTAAGAAAAATTTGTCCTCGAATTTTACTTGAACCGAAGAGATGCGGGTATTGCTTCTTCATTGTCTCCTCCAGTTCCTAGATAGCTTCCTTAACGGTGTGGCTCCTCCAGAGCACTTTAACTGAAGGAACAAAATTGTTACGAAGTCTTTTGACTTCCCTTGCAAGAATCTGAACCGGTTCCTCTTCATAGGACAAGTTTGGTTGGATCTCAACAGACTTAGGCTCAATAATATGCAAAAAGGGTCAGAACGGTACTTTCAAAGCATCAATACGTGGAATACATCGTGGATCTTTCTCAGTTTTGAGGGCAGTGACAATCGATAGGCTACAGGGCCAACTTTCTCAATAACCTCAAAAGGTCCAATGAAATAAGGACTTAACTTCCTCTTTTTGCCAAACCTCAGAACTTTCTTCCATGGTGAAACCTTGAGAAAGTCTTTCTCACCAACTTCATATTGTATGTCCCTTCTCTTTAGGTTGGCATAGGCATTTTGTTGGTCAAAGGCAGCTTCCATGCGATCATGGATGATGGTAACCCATTTTTCAGTTTCCCGAAGTAGGTCAGGGACCAACATCTTGCCTTCACCAAGTTCAGACAAAAAAATAGAGTTCTGTAGCGTCTGCCATACAATGCTTCATACGGTGCCATCTTAATGGAAGTTTGATAGCTATTGTTATAGGCAAACTCGATGAGAGATAGGGATTTCTCCCAAGATCCGCTAAAATCAATGACACATGCTCAAAGCATGTATTTTGGAATCTGTACGTAATGATTCAATGACTATACATATTTTTAAAAGTTTAATGAGAAGAGTTTTTTGATGATTACCTGAATTACCATTTTTAACTGGCCATCAGATTGAGGGTGAAAAGTGGTACTAAGATTAACTCTAGTGCCCAGAGCTCCTTGCAATGTTCTCTAGAATCGAGAAGCAACCCGTGGGTCTCGATCGAAGATGATGGATTGTGGGACTCTGTGGAGTCGAATAACTTCCTTGATATATAAGTTAGCCAACTTAGAAAGATCGTAGTCTTTTCTAACTGGTAAAAAATGAACTGACTTAGTAAAACGGTCCACAATAACCCAAATAGCATCGTGCCAAGCATGAGTTAAGGGTAGACCACTAACAAAATCCATTGTGATTTTCTCCCACTTCCACTGTGTAATTCAATGGGTTGTAATAACCCAGTAGGAACACGATGCTCAGCTTTAACATGTTGGCACGTAAGGCACTTGGATACGAAGTCGATTATAGCTTGCTTCATGCCCGTCCACCAATAGAGTTCCCAAAGGTCCTTGTACATCTTTACAAAACCCAGGTGAACATAGAAGAAACTTGAATGAGCTTCTTTGAGAATATCAGTGTGAAGAGATTCATCATTGGGCACACAGACCCAATTATGGAAACAAATGAGTGTTTTAAAACTAATTCTAAAGTCGGGATTATATTGTAATTTTGGAATATTAGATTGGAATTCAAGGTCTTGATCTTGCAATGCTTTGATTCTCGAAACGATGGTAGGTTGAACTTGAAGCTCAGCTACAAAGCAACGATGCTTTCGAAGTCGGAGATGAGTATTAATAGCTCAAGGGGATACAATACAATGGTTTTACAATGATTCGATATGCTAAGCAATGTATGGAGTTCAATAATCATTAACGATGCTTACTAGGCAGAGGTTTGCGACTGAGTGCATCAGCAACAACATTGGCCTTGCCTAGGTGATAGTTAGTGATAAGATCGTAATCTTTAAAGAGATCCATCCATCTTCGTTGTCGAAGATTCAACTCCTTTTGAGTCAATAGATATTTGAAGCTTTTATGGTCGGTAAAAAGGTAACATTTCTCACCGTAGAGGTAATGCCTCTAGATTTTCAATGCAAAGACAACTGCAGCAACTCCAAGTCATGAGTGGGATTATTTATCTCATGTGGCTTAAGTTGTCTTGAAGCAGAAGTAATGAATTTACCTTCTTGCATCAATACACATCCTAACCCGAGATGCGATGTATCACTATAAACTGTGTAATCCTTTTCAGATTTGGGTTGGATTAAGACCGGTGCGTGAGTTAAAACTTGCTTCAATTGATCGAAACTCCTTTGATGTTCCTCAGTCCAAACAAATAGAGCTTATTTCCTCAAAAGCTTAGTCAATAAAGTAGTTATCATAGAGAATCTCTTGATGAATCTTCTATAATAACCAACAAAACCGAGGAAAATTCTCACCTCACCAATATTCTTCGGTGGATACCAATCAAGTATTGCTTGAATTTTCTTTGGATCTACTTGGATGTCCGAAGCCGATACAATGTGCCCAATGAAGACAACTTCAGCAAGCCAAAAATCACACTTCAAAAATTTAGCAAACAACTACTTCTCCCGAAGGGTTTAAAGCACAATGCGAAGGTGATCACGATGCTCAGTAGCATTTTTGGAGTAGATTAGGATATCATTAATAAATACCACCATGAACGTGTCAAGATAGGGTCTAAAAATTCGATTCATTAAATCCATAAAGGTTGTTGGTGCATTGGTTAGCCTGAAGAGCATCACCAAGAATTCGTAGCGACTGTACCTTGTACAGAAAGTAGTTTTGGGTACATCATATTCTTTGACTTTCACCTGATAATATCTAGACCTTAAATCGATCTTGGAAAACACATAGGCATCCTTAAGTTGATCGAATAAGTCATATATACTTGGAAACGGATACTTGTTCTTGATGGCCACCTTATTCAGCTGTTGGTAATCGATGCATAGTCTCACAGAACCATCTTTATTCTTTACAAAGAGGATCGGAGCTCTTCAAGGTGAAGAACTCGGTCGGATGAAACCCTTATCAAGCCATTCTTGGATCTGTACTTTCAGCTCTTTTAGCTCAATAGCAGCCATTCAATAAGGTGCAATGGAAACTGGGGCAATTCTAGGTTGCACTTCGATGCCAAATTCTACTTCACAGGTTGGAGGTAAACCCAAAAGCTCATCAGGGAATACATTAGAGAATTCACACACGGTGTCAATGTCTAGCAACTGAGGTTCATCCTTGGCTTCTAGAGTCAAAGCATACAGTGAAGGATTTTGTGAATTCATCAAAACGATCTCTTCTTGCCAAGGCCTCGAAGGTATAGCTTCCTCTTACTACAATTTACCCAAGCTTGATGTTCACTGAGCCAATCTAATCCCATTATAGCATTAAACTCGTGGATCGGTAATGCCAATAAATTGGCCGAAAATGGAATCCCTTGAATCACTAAGAGATAGTTTTTACATACAAGGCTCACGATGACACAATCACCCAATGGATTGGTTACAGAAAGTCTCGTGCTATAGGTTCAAAGGATAATATATACTTCTTAACTAACACAGTGCTTACAAAGGAATGAGTAGAACTAGGATCAATCAATGCATATAAAGAATGTGAATACAATTCAATGGTACCTACAATGACATCGGGTTCATCCACTTTCTCCCTACTCCTCACATGGTACATTTGGCCTAGGGCCTTTAATTCTTATCTATTCGACAGTTTTCCCGAGCCGGTAGGTCTCCCTACAGCTTTTGATGATCCTTGCCTTGATCCATTGCATCGAAATAATTGAGTAAGGAAGACAACATTAGCCGATGTAGCAGTAGACTTTATAGCATTAAGAGAACAATCACGAATGAAATGGCCTTGCTCGCCACAATAGAAACAAGCTCCTGACTACTTACGGCATTGACCCACTGGAAGTTTGTCCTGAAAATAATTACAAACAAGATACTAAAAACTTCAGTTCAAACCTCAGTGCTATCAACCGAGACAGCTTTAGCAAAAGACAGTGTCACGAATTGGGGCCTTTTAGTGTTCCCGGAATGAGAAGGTTGTGGGTATACATTCTGCTTAGGGCATTGATACTTCCATTTCTTGTTCCACTTGAGAGGTTGAGAATCATCTCTAAACCTCTTTCCGGATTTGCCCGACCCACAGGTCCTTTGGGCTTTTTGCGCTGCTTTAGTGGCCTTGACTTGGTTCACGAGATCTTGAAAATCAATGATTGCCCAATGCGGTGAACATCGGCCATAGCTCGTCACTCAGCCCGATAATGAATATCTAACGCTTCTCTTTCTCCTTTTTAATGTATTCGACACCGTATCTACAGTACTTGTAGAAATCATAGATGTACTGATCAATAGGTAGCCCACCTTGCTTGAGATACAGGAAGATGTTGCTACTTTTCGCGAGATAAAACTCACTGATGTACTTCTTTCATAATTCTCGAATAAAGAACTCCCAAGTTATAGTGTCATCGGAGACCGTAAGGGTAATAATCTCATACAGTAAAGTACCTCATCAGCAAGCAACGCGAGGGCACACTCTAGCTTGTGTTCATCCGAACATTGTAACTGCTTGTTCAAGATCCTCAATGTGTTATCCAACCAGTATTCAACAATTTCAGGATTGTCATCATCCTGACCAGTGAAGGTAAAGGCCTGGTGATGCGATGCTTGTCAATAGGGACTCGAGCATATTGGATAACAGGTGCAATAGGCTGTGCAGTCTGCTCAGCTCTCATCGAATCCATGAACTGTTTGAACATGTCGGCCATGTTTTGATAGCATTCCGCTTGAGTGGTCTGCGCCTCCGGTTGAATATTTTGAGGTAAGAGATTTGGTGGATTCGTAGGATCTCCCCCTAATCTCCTCGCCATGCGTCGAGGAGCCGGTGACAGGCTCATTCATATGAGTTTTATTAGTCTCAGACATATCTATAATATAAGAGATCGGGTTAGTCAGCAAGTCACTATACACATAATAAATAACTCCTATGTGGCAAAGTAACACTATAGCAATGCAATAGGCTCCGTTTTATTCTTAAAATCGACTAAACTCTGGCTCTAATACCACATATATAACACCCTTTTCCTGGCCTAGTAGAGAACCGGGTCGGAGTATGTTACCGATGAATAGTACAATGATCGGTGCAACTTTTAATCACTAATCGGTGATACGATATGATGCTATACTATAGGAAGAATTCGGTAATTCAATATGAAACTATAATTATCAATTTAGGACTAATTTAAAACTTTTACAAATTTAGGGACAAATATATAAATTTAGCATTTTAAAGGTCATTTACTAATACTAACCTTACCACAATGAAATTTTATCTATAATCAATGATCATACAAATTTTCATGACAATCGAAAATCATTTACTATATCAATTAAGCTAAACAATGATCAGTGACCAATTTGTAACATTTCATAACTGTTTCTTAAGACTTATAACAGAATTACCTGTCATCGTATAGATACTTGAAGAGGCCGTATCGGTAATCCATGCACAATTTATGGATTATTATATTTCAGTGACCAAAACTCGTATCGATATAGCTTTGGTCGTATCGGTATGGGTTCATCTGTTTCGATACACCAATGACCCATATCGATGCAATTTTACAACAGATTACAATGTTGACTTTTTGTATTAATATTTCATCACCCGTATCGATACACCATGCACTGTTATGATAGATTTTGACTGGTTTTTATCAAATTTAACCTATCAAATGATGTTCAAATTCAATGAAATTTTACCAGCAAGTTTGCAACAATATAATCTAATAGCATGCCGAATTTCATGACCATATGAATCTGTTTAGTAGGTTTTTCACCTTTATGAGCCAAATAAGCATATTATGCCACTTTTAGTCAATTCTAAATTCACTATTAGAGCCATAGACACTTATACAAGCCTTAGGCAATTATACATACCAAAAAGACCAAAAGTAACTAGTTTATCTACTTTGCCACCCTACTAGGAGTTCATAAGGATGATATACATTACTTTAGCCTTGTAGTGACTTGCCAAAACTTCCAACTAGCTCTGATCTTGAATCAAAAGCTTCTTTAACCTGAAATGCATGAGATGAAATACATTAGACATATAATGTCTAGCGAGGTAGTCATAAACAATGTAAATTACAATGAAATGCATCTCAAATCAAGATTATCAATGACAATGTAATCAGTGATGTTCAATGACAATAATTTTCATATTTCAATTTATTTCCTTGGATTGAATCAAGGAAGTGGATACGTGAATTCCTACACCTCGCCAAATCAATGAATGGTCTAGTCCCTCCACCTCGCCACAATAAAGGTCGTAGCCAAGGACCGTAGTCCACCCGTATCAATGATCTCATGAATTCTATGACATGCCAATTGTATCTAATGTCTTTTTAAATCCAAGGTTCGGTAACAATATCAATAGTAATATTTCAATAACAATAGCTATGTTCAATGCTTCCAATATCAATATCGAGGGTCAATGTTTCAATATCAATGTTTCAATAACAATAACAATACCAATTTCTATGTTCAAGGACAATAACTACAACAATAACAATGTCGATGTTCGATGGCAATAATAATAGCATATTCCAATGCTCAAAACTCTATATTTCAATGTTTCGACATGGTCGATGACATTAGCAATGACTCTATAATCAATATTTCAATGCAACAACTTACCCGAACTTCCCAATATAATCTCCTAAGAGATTAGATACGAAATCCTTAAGCACGATGTTAGCTACACAATAATCAATAACAATGAAATCGGGATAAGTACCTAGCTTATTCTCGAGACTCCGACTACACTCACCTTGCTTTTCGAAGCTCCTACAGCTCTCAGACTGCGATTCCTTTGTTCTTAGCTTTTGTTGGAGATGATGGATTACCTCTCTCCAATTCTTGAGCTAGGTAATAACAATAGGAGTGTTACAATCAATTCGGTATCAAAATCAATATTGAATTTGAAATAACTATCAATTTTCCATGGATTAAAGTTTTAGAAATTCTAAGCTTATCATAGGAGCTCGATAGTTCTAACTTGAAATTAAGCATCAAAAATCAATGGAAATTGATAATTGATAGAGGGTTTATTCTTACCCAACTAATAGCTATCCAATAGTATCGATGGATTAAAGAAAGCTTAAGTCTTGGGAAAAAGTATATTGGTGTTTACCCAACCAATAACAATATATTCGTTTTTAGGATGCTTAACCAAGTTCCACTTTACAAAATATTATATCGGATACACAAATTCAACAAGTGTCATCTCAACACTTCATACAACCTCAACCGAAATTATGATACAATCACGACCATGGTACAATAACAACCGGGTACAATCACAACCCAAATCATCGGTTAGGTGTATAATCCACTAACAAGAGTTTTCGGTACCATATAACCCCTCAACCGTTAGGGTACTCGGGTGGAGTATTCGGTACCTTTCAACCCCTTAACACCCGAGATGGCTTTTTATAGTGCACTATCAATCATATGGCCGACCAACTATATCCGATAACATTTTAAACCACATAACTTGCCAATATAATTCATTCTCAACCATGTACCTCATTGTTTTTATTTGCATCAATTCAAAACCATTTACAAACCAACTAACCATGATTTTAAACAAGTTTTCCACATACTTACATGAATCATTTACCAAATGCATCCATCATCACTACTTGATCAAAAAGCAGTATAAAACATACTTCAAAACATGCTTAAACAGTAGGTACCATGTCAATCAAAACAAGTGCATAAAATCCATTTCATAAAAGCACGACCGAGTAAGAAATCTCTTTATACTTACTTTTGAGTTTAAACCAGCATTTCAAGCTAAGTTTAAACCCTCGATATAACCTTTAAACCATTTCAAAGCTGAAATCTACGTTCTCACTCACTGACTTCACAAAGCCTCATTCGTCAACACGAATTATCCCCCCAAAGCTTCCAAAACGACACTTCAAGCTTGAGGATCAACCTCCACTAGTTTTACCACACAAAAACAGAGGATCCAATGTATCAAAATGCATCCACAAACCGAGTAACATCAATCCACAACAATCATTTACAATTCTAGCTGAAACTTTTCCAAAACTACCGAAATCAACATCAAAAACCTTCCACACTTAACCCAGCTAAAACCTAAAGGTTTAATCCATCAATTAACTTCTATTGGCATCCATAAACAACCTAACATTATCCTTATACTTCCAACATTCATTAATCAACCAAAACTCACCAAAGACACAACACTAGCAACCTAACCAATTAGAGATTCACATAGTTTCGAGATTCTAATGTTAAAGCCAACTTATTAACATTATAAAACATCAAAATTACGATTGTAATCAATCAAGAACTCAGAAAAACAGATTCAAAATGAAAATCATTTAATCTCATCAATTACACCTTGATTTAACCAATTTTCATAATTAAATCCTTAAAACTCAATAGAAAACATATATAAAGGATCAATAACTTGGGAATTTCAGTAAATAACCATACATTAAAGGAGAAAGATGAAGCTCACCGCTAATGTTGACTTTCCCCCTTAGTTGTATTGATTTACATGAGAAAACAAGATTAAAACAATAAGGTTGTGGTAGAAAATAGTTAAGAACTCAATTTCCATAATTAAATCCTTAAAACTCAATAGAAAACAAATGTAAATGATCAATAACTTGGAAATTTCAATAAAGAACCATACATTAGAGGAGAAGGACGAAGTTCACCTATAATGTTGACTTTCCCCCTTAGTTGTATTGATTTATATGAGAAAACAAGATTAAAACAATAAGGTTTTGGTAGGAAACAATTAAGAACTCATTTGACATTAAAAGATTGAAGAAATCAAGAAGTTACCTGAAGATTTTAAAGAAGAGAAGAGTGTTTGGCTGAAGAAAATTTGAGAGAAAATCTTTAAGAGAAAAGTTGGTTACGTAAAGTTTGCTTAGGAAATTAATTATAAAATTAATTCCCAAAATATATTAATACTCTTCCCAAATCTTTTTAAAATATCCAATTAAGGAGAAAAGTCTGATATTAGACTTTGGGAAAATATCTCCTTAAAGATTCAAAGTTTTGACCCTTTACGGAACAATCACTAAAAACAATTTTCATTCTTTACATTTTGGTCACTAGCCAAAATGCCAACTTTCCAAGAGCCGTTGAACCTGCTTCCAAGGAACAAGACTAATGCATTTCTTTTCCGCGTTCGATCCCCACACAAATCCCCAAATCAACTTTTCCATATCTTCACAAGTCCCTTTCGTTAACCACCTGGATTGCATCACGTTAACCGAAATAACCTATAAAATCACTTTGGCCAAGGTTATCCTTCCAGCAAGAGTTAAAGATTTTGCCGCCCATCCTGGCAACCTCGCCCTCATTTTGTCAAGAAGATACAATTATGCAGCTGCCGTTACCTCTGATGCAACAATGGTACTCCCAAATATCATCCAAGATCCTCTACTTCCTTGAACCCAAAGGCTTGAGCGATGATAAAACAACTCTCATCCGGATAGTTATGAGAGAAAAAAATTTATTTGTTTTGGCCACACTGACCTTATGCCCTGATATACCACAAAACCAATCCATTACATCCTTAATAACAAGAACCTGTTCTATTGAAGCGTCCGTAAATAATATCATATCATCAGCAAAAAATAAATGTGATAACTGTGGTCCTCTCTTACCCAACCGTATCGGTTTCCACAACCCAGCCGTGACCTTACCTTCTATCACCTGCGACAATCTCTCCATACAAAGCACAAAAAGATAGGGCGAAAGAGGATCACCTTGTCGAATGCCTCTAGTAGGCTGAAGAAATCTATCAACTCACAATTCCATAAAATCTGAGTAGACATAGAACGTACACACCACATAATTGGTGTAATAATTTGAAATGGAAGATCACTGCATAAAGTGTTTCCTCGATAAAATCTCATTCCAGACAATCATAGGCCTTTTTCAAATCAACTTTAATAGCCATCCACGCCTTCTTTCCTGTCTTGGAAGCCATCAAATGCATGACCTACTGGGCGATGATAATATTATCTATAATGTGACGTCCCGGCATGAAGCTCGCTTGAGTATTAGCAACCCACGAAGGCAAAAAAGGCTTCAACCTGTCAACAATAAGCTTAGTGATTACCTTATACAAGACTATGCAGAGGCTTATTGGTCGGAATTGATTAATCAGCTCTAGCGTGTCCACTTTCGGTATTAAGACCAAGAGCGTTTGATTAACCCAATCTTCTAAAATCCCCTCATGGAGAAACGTTGAACAAAACTCACTACAGTCCTACCGTATCCCAATTCCGCTGATAGAATACAACATGAAGCCCATAAATCCCGAAAGCCTTTAACGGCTCCACGGAGAAAACCATACGGCACACCTCATCGGTAGTGACATCTCTCACCAAAGGTCGCAACTCATCTTCCCCAAAGTGCTTAAAAGAGCTCATAAAGTCCACAATACATGACTGCTGTCTTTTGCTGGTGAACAAAATCCGAAAGAAGTTAATCGCATGTACCTTAAGTACCTCATGGTCATCACACCATCCCCATCATTTAGTCGCAATATTCGGATCATATTTCTCTTTCTTCGAGTCATTGTCGCAATGTGAAAGAATGCAGTATTTCTATCGCCCTTTTCTATCCAATTGTTGTGTGCCTTCTGATGCCATAGACTCTCCTCTTGTGCAAGAACGATGTCAAACTCTTTTTTCAACTCATCTTCCAAATTTTCTAGAAAAGGGTTATCAAAATTCCCTAAGGCACGCTTCACTCCTCTAATACGAGCCGACAACATATCCTTGCGCCTCCCAATATGACCGAAAACCTACATACTCCATGTGTGACTCTCTGTAACACCCTCTATCCGGCCTGGAAGAAAGACCAGTATAGAACGTGTTACTAAAACGAACAATCAAAATTTTTAACTTGAATTAGCACAAGATGTCAAAAAAACCGAGACAAAATCATCTTTGCAAAAACTAAATAAATTAAAACTTTTAAAATTGTTATTTATCGAGTCTAATTTCAAGCATAAATTGTACATGTTCGTTCGTGTATATAAAAAAACAAAACACTTTATTAGCTAACATCATTGTAGAATTCTTTATTTTAACACCAAGAACATTTTCTTTTGATTATCAACATAGGCTAAAAATCAGTTACCAACTTATACCTTAAACCAAGCATATTATTAATGCATAAGCACTTAAGGAGGAAGACTTCATGTATATCATTTCATTCAAAACTCCATTTTATCAATTATCTAAACAATCGGCATTTAGCATCACTTATTCATTCACCTCTTATAGACAATTGATAATCAGTGAGACATTTCCAAGCATGAATTTAGTCACTTCTATAGTATTCAATTAAGAACAAGATATACTTTAATATTTATATTCTATATGAACCAATCATATTGTGAGTTCCAATATTCTTATCCATAAGCCACTTATCGATTAAGAAAGTGAATCATTATAACTACTAACTTATAATGACTGAATAACTATAATTTAGGATTTCAGGGGATCGATCCCTTTTTAAAGGGGATCGATCCTTACTGAATTCATACCATACATATATTTTAGTAGTTTAAAGACTATGAAACTTAGTTATCAATGTCTTATTTATTTATAACAATGATTAAACTTTGTCCTCTTTTCTATGACCACATTTCGTTGGTTAATCATAACTCCTAAAGCATACTCAAGTTATCAAACTTTAGACCTATTCACTTGGCATAATCATCAACTACGTCCATTCGAAAATTTTACCATTGACGTACAAACCTAAATTATGTAAGATATTGTTCGTCCTGAAACATAGATAACTCGTTAATCCTTTTAACAACGAACTACTATGATGACCAACTTAATGTTATTTGAACCAACAAATTTATGCCATAAGGTACACATTTAAGCCCTTTTTCTTCATGTCATATAACATCAATTGTTTAAAACATACTAGCATGACATTCCAAACATATCTCAAAACTCAAACCATTATCATTAATCAATTAACATACCCCCCTTTCTAAATAACAAATAACCATTCGAACACCCTTAACGCATAGTTCATTTTACCAATCGATCATTCGAAACTTATAGCAACATCCCATCAATAATTCATTAATTATACACCAAATATACATAGCTTAGACTCCAAGTAATCAATCAAATTTTAGAATTTATTGCTTATAAACATATAACATAAGACATTTTATGGCGTTACATATCAAGGGGGATTCATTACAAGCATCAACTAGAACCTTGTGCCACTATTCTAGGAGTATATTAACTAAGAAGGTACTTAAACTCTACTTGATCCTTGAGTAAAGACTTGTAACCTAAACGTGATTGAACACATAAACTTTAATCAACCTGCAATGCATAAAAATGAGTGCATTAGGCTTATATAGCCTAAGTGAGGTAGTGACATCAAATGACAAAGCATACACATCGAAATATATACAATCATAGGTTAGCATTTGTAATTTGTGTCTTGATTTAAGTTTTATAAGTTTTATGGTTTTCAATAGCTTAACCAAGCTTCATTATATTTATATCGATCTTATCAGAGATCGACTTATCAGGTTGAAGTCTTCTTGGGACTTGACGAATACTCGTCATAGCTTTTGAATTTCTTATTAACTTATCAAAATATTTGTCAATGATTCATTACAATGTTTGTTGCCTCGTATAAGGAGCACATATTCTTTTCTTGTGAAACTCGTATCATAGAGGAGCATTTTTCACCTTTTATTACAATGCCACCAAGGCTTTTTATTCATAACTTGTCACATTTTAAATCTATTCAAGTCTTTTACTTTGTTTGCCTTGGATCACTTTTGGTCATGAGTAATAATGGATCGTAATTGACCGTAATGGTCCAAGTGATACTTAACCCCAAAGCACATAGCAATGGCTAGTATCGAGAACATATCAATCCTATTTCCTTAACTATCCAACCAACTATCGTCAATCTCCGTACATCTCCCTCGTTACCTCCTACTGTCGTCAATATACATATCACATATAAATGGGCGTCCCCTGAGCCGTAGCTCATGGACCGTAGTCCCTGAAACATATACCGTTGTACCATGCCAAATTGTCCAAGGTCTTCTGTTATTCAGGCAACTTACGTATCTTATTCTTTGAAGTTTGGAGGGTATCTTATGTCACATGTAAACTTATTTGCTTCTTTTGTTAATATCTTATAATATAAGATGAGCCTTTAGTTCCTTAAGGCTTCAGAATTCAAGAACTTTTAACATTGGAGTTCAATTCCTTTATTAAAATCTTATGGCATTATAGATCAGAAATTAGCTTCAAGCTTTAATCAGAGATAGCTTATCTTCACTTTCATACATCATAACATGGCAAAGTAAAAGTGCATATGAAATGCAACATTAAACAAAGACTTACAAAGATGCTATGCCATGAATGTATGTCCCCCCCCACCAATGTGCTCTACTTGAACTTTATGCAAAAATGTATACATTTAAAACATAATAATCAATTAAACAAAGATTAGGATGACACATTGTCACCCTGAATGCATAACTACACTCACCTGTTATTCTAAAGTTATGGAATACCTGAACCACAATTATCCTTAGCTTCCAACTAACCCCTTTCTTCTATTCATCCTTCTCACATTGTATACCTCATACAAATTAACAATCCATTAGAGATAGATATCATCACCAAGGTTAGAATTATCAAACACATTGATCAAACAATCTATTTATAATTTCCTACATATACAAACTGCCCAATCAAGCTAGCATATACAATTACACATCAAAACAGTTTCATATAACCTTGTTAGCTCTTTGTATTAACAAAACAGTCCTTACACTTGCATTCTTAGCTTAACTATCAAAAACATCTCAATTTTTCTCCAAGACAACATTACTTTAATTCACAAACAGCACGCCAAACAACCAATCTTTGATTGCCAAATAACACACAATATATCATACAATTCATCATTCGAAACTGCTCCTACATTACAAGTCAAAACTGTCTATATTTTTAAACTGTTCTCATGACAGTTTCGGGACTGTTTTCACACAATTCTGCATTGCTTAAAGCATTAAATCTGTACTGATTTTTGACTCCAAACTGCACTACATTTAACCCCAAAACTACACTGTATTTTAATTAGACTGCACACCTTCAATTTAATTATGTCTTACATTTCAAAACTGTTTACAGTCTGCATATCATAACATACTTAAAACTGAACAGCATTCTAAATTTTGCACTGTTTTTACAACATAAATTCAAATCTGTATTGCATTATAATGCATTTCAATGTTATATAAAACTGCATATAATTGAGCATAAAAACTGCATCCATTCTGCATACATTTTATTCTTCTTTAAAAACTGCATACATTTCAACTATTATTACAGCAATTCAAGTATCAATTTCTACATATTTTCAAGCATACTGCACTAACACTGCATTTTTTTTTATAAACAAACTGCACTGTATACAAACTACTTTTTCAATCAAACACAAGACTGCATTTCACTTAAAAACTGCACACGCAAACTGCACTATTTTTCTGCACTTAAAAAAAACTATTTTTTTCTGCATTTTCCAATTTGTTTTACTACATACATCACTAAACTGCATTGTTTTACAATACCAAACTGTTTCTTTTTTTTCAAGCAATACCAATATGGTTTTCATGTTATTACAATTAGAAATCATAAATCAACTCATAATCAAACTGTTTCAAAACACTAACTTTACAAACTACATGCATTCATACATTCTGTTTTCGTTCTTAAAGGCCAAAGTTCTTTTACTAGATTTTTTCTTTTTTTTTGCATTTTTCCAGATTATAGGAAAATTGTATTTACATGTCATAACTACCAAACTATATGAACAAATCTGCATTTTAATTCATTCCAAACAGCATAAATTAAGCATACATAATATGTACTGCATACTTTAAATTGCACTACATTAGCATTCAAACATTTCATTACTGCATCATTCTTGAGAGAATTCGATTTTTGAGACGAGATAAGAGAATGAGGAAGAAGATGACACTTTTGGCTCAACTAGCTTAATCCTTAGCCGAGTGTCATTGCTTCCCTCCACTTGTCTCCCTCTCAATTAACAACATTTAAGTCCTTTAGATTAAGCTACTATTACATGCAAATCACATCTTTAAGGTAACTTATCATTTTAGTCCCCTTTATAATTAGATTAACACATTATTCATTTTTCATTTTTTAGTCACCACCTTATTTATTCCTTCATGATATATCTTATTGAGCAAATTAACTATTAAATTAACAAGAGACTTATAAGCCTACTTTTGGGGTATTACACTCTGTTCCTGAAACTTTGTAACATTTGCATGCAACGGTCTTTCAGGAGTCCAAACAGTCGAAAGAAAGGCCGGGAAATCATGGTGTTCATTCCAAGCTGCAATGTATCGAAAAGGTTGCAGACCCCTAGTGATTGGACGATCTCCCGTATCAAGCATTATGGGTCTATGGTCCGACCCCAATTTCAATAAGTGAAACACCTCCGACATAGGAAAACACTCATACTACCCAGTATTACATATGCATCCATCCAACCTCTATAACATGTTCCCCCATCGCCAAGTATACTGAGGACCATTAAACCCCATGTCAATCAAGCCAGTATCAAACATGAAGCCACATAACAACTAGGAGTTTTATTAATAAATAAAAGTAAAACCAAAACATAAGCTAATAGATATTTTAAAACATCCATAAAAACAACAAAAATTATAATAAAACTAAAAAAATAAATATTGCACCAGTCAAGTCAAATACTTTTTTTTTTACTAAAAAAAATTCTACGATCTACTGTAGGTAAGGATGGAGGGACATAGGTCTCGGGAGGGGTCATGCCCCCAACTCAAAAAAAATTATTTTACCTTTATAATGTAAAAATATATTTTTTAAAAAATAAATTAATTATACATTTGTCCCCTCACTTTTTAAATATCCGTCCTTGATTGTAGGAAATGTCCCTGTGAGTTGTCAAAATAAGAATTAGATGAAATTCTCAAAACCGGCAACCACCTTTCATGTATATTCTCAAAACGACATTCTACTACAGATTACATGGGCAAACCACCCAAAACGGGATGGAACTCTACGTGACCTCCAACAAACACGAGTCAGAAACAACCACCGTGAGAGTCACCGTACGAACACCGAAAACCCACAAAATAAACCATGAAAACATATTATAAGACATAGACATGCCATAAAGGCATAGAAAACATGCGGCAAAGACAAAGGAAAGCACAACATGATGTGCAAAAATACCAAACAAAATAAATTGAGAAAACAAAGAAATATGAATCACTTATGGCTGGCAACCAACACTAAAACTGATGTCATGGCAAATTAAACAAAGAAAAAAAAAAGCAAGTTCCGCCGGTTGAAAAAAACAGACGGTTAAGGTTTGCAAAATAATTTTTTTAATAGTACAAAATAAATTTTAAATGTGCAAAAAAAGCATGATATTTTATTTTTCATCTTACTAAACATACTCTTACCTATTCAAAGTTTGATGTCTATCTCATATAACATTTGCTACAACACTCTTCATATTCAACACTTATTCAAATACATATTTTGTATTATTTTTCTCAGTGTGAAGTGTATACTTGAATATATACTTAATGATTTTGTTTGGTAAAACAAGTACAGCTAAAGTCAATAATAATGATCACTGACAAGAAAATGTCTAGGATTCGAATATCATCCATTTATATCTAATACTCAATTAAATTAAGACACGTGGATTATTAATATCTAAAGACTAGGATTACGTCTATAAATTAGCGTCAAATATTCTGTTCAAAAAATAAAAATTAACGTCAAATATATAATTAGCATTAAATAAGTATCGGTAAACCGGCGGTCATCCAAAACAAACGCACATCATTCAAACAAAATTATAACCATAATTTTTTTTAATGGTCTAAAGGTGATTACAAGGTAATATTGTTCATAAATTTTTTAACCGTTTGATAATGTGCATACACTTTATAGAGAAAGCGATTCAAACTCGTATCTCTTGAGATGAACATCATCCGCTTTCCTACTAGGACACTTGTTAGGTTCAATTATAACCATGGTTTTTAGAGTTGTTTATTGTTTGGTTAAAATCAAATTAATTGATCGAAAGGAATTAATTCAATTAAATGTCCAGTCATCAAAGTTTATTCAGTCAAAAATAGTTAATTTCACTTTTAAAATTTGTTATTGGTTAATTGGATTCAGAACCGATAAATTAACCAATTAATCAACTTACCTAAAAATATTAAAAATATATCACATTTATACATATATATATATAAAAGCCCAAATTCATTAAAAATTTAAGAATCAACTAATTTCTAACCTAAATTTTCAAAAAAAAAACAAAAAAAACGAATTAGCTAAAAAATACTTGAATTAAAATTTTTACATTTACCTATATAAAATTTCGATTAATTCATAAATCGGCTAAAAATGAAATCCGATTGTGGTCAGGCGATTTGGGTACTGCAGGACCGTTCACTGGTTGATACTCGGTCATCAATAGTGCAACACATTATGAAACTTTTAGACCGACATTGGGAGGTTCGTCTGAGGTTGTGGACCGCGGCAGCAATAAGGTGGCGGATGCTCTCGCTCGTCTCGCATGAAAACTTCCATTTGGTTATTATGAGATTGTTGAGCCACCGAGGGATGTTTTGCAATTAGTACATTTAGATTCTCTAGGTTAATTTGGTAATTCTTTAGGTCTTGTTGAGATTTTCTAGCATGTTTGTTTAAGTATTATCGAGGGTACTCTTTTTCCTCCATTTAAGCTTAGGGAGGTTTTTTAACGAGACTCTAGGTATTTCTTCCCCTTATTAATAAAAAATTGATTAATTCAAAAATCATTCGAATTAGCCTAAATTTGTTCACTTTATGATTTTAAAAAATTTATTTGATTGACAATTAAAGACTAAAACATATGATTAATTTAAGGGAAAATGTCTTATGTAATGGCGGTGGAAACGAAAAGTTTCACAAATGTCTTAGTATTAAGGTTTAGGAACCCGATTTAGGGGTTAGAGTTTATGGGTTTAAGTGTATGTGTTTAGAATTTAAGGTTTAGGGTTAGAATTTAGGGCTAAGAGGTTAGGGTTTAATTTGTAGGGTAATATGGTTAGGGATTTAGGTTTTAAACTATAAACAATAAATTCTAATCTTAAACCTGAAGTTCTAACCATAACCCCTAAATTCAAAGTTCATCCACTAAAACTCCTAAACATTAGACCCTAAAAAACCATAAACCCTAAAACTAAGGTGCTTATATATAGAATAATTACCTGTAATTTAATTGTGAGTAAATTAGTCGATTAGTGACTCAAACTGTTTTACCACCTCTCTCTCTCTCTCTCTCTATATATATATATATATATATATATATATATATATATATATATGGGTAATTATTCCATGCGCAAGCGCCTATGGAAATTTTGTTTATACAAGCGTCTTAGTTTTAGGGCTTAGGGGTTTAAGTGTATGTCACATCTGAGAAGAGGAAAGGGTTATTAATCCTATATCGAAAAGGAAAAATGAGGTCTTGGGATATAGACATGGTGGCGCTGCACATCCTATCTGACATGTCTTTTGGGAAGAGGGTAATGGTCCGGTGACAAGTGGTATCAAAGCGACCCTTTGACTGTCTGATTTTAAGTCGAGCGCCCATGAGTGGGGTAGACAAGGTGGACAACCGTGACAATTGGCCAATCACAAAAGCGGAAGCTCGTGACGAGGGTGGCACGAGATTGAGTGGGAGAGAATGTCACATATGAGAATATGCTGAGTCATTAATCCCACATCATAAAGGAAAATGAGGGTCTTGGGATATATAAGCGGTGGCGTTGCACATCCTATCAGGCATGTTTTTTGGGAAGAGGGTAATGGCCCCGTGACATGTAATAGTTATAAATTGAAGGGTTGTTGATAGAATTTAAGTCTAGGGTTAAAATTTAAGGTGTATAGGTCAAAACCTAAATCATTAACTATATTACTCTAAAACCTATACCATAAACCATAAATTCCTAACCATTGATAAGTCATATATTTGCATGTTTTTCACATATTAAATCTTATGTTTTAGCACATTAATCTATCTTAAAGCCCTTGATTCGGTTCCTATTTGGTTTTGTAGGTGTTTTGGGGCCTTAATGACGTTTTATACGTAAAAGCCGAATTTTAGCACCATTTAAGCGTCACCTTCAGAATTCTTGTTAATTGCCAAGGCAAGTCCCAATTGCCACGGCAAGCTCTTTATAAACTGCATTAATTGCCTCAGCAAGTTGCACTTGCCACGGCAATACTGTTTCCGCAAAAATACCATGCGCAAGACAGATTTGGGCTTAGAGAACAAGCAGATTTTTACTTGGAGGGCAAGCAATCCTACTACAAAGAGGACTTCTACTTTTACCATAATTAAAGTAGTTTAGGGTTGTTGTATTTAATGTAAAGTCTTCCCCTTTATTCTCTATAAATGAGATCAAAGGGTGAAGAGAAAATACGAAGGAGAAACCCTAGTCTAGTTGAAACCCTCTCCCCTCTTCTCTTGTAGCCGTTGACCACCATGAGTGGCTAAACCCTTCTTTTCTAGTCAAGTGTAGATACAAGGATACTATTCAAGTTTTTAGTGAGATTTCTTATTCCCAAATTATCTTCATCTTTATTCAAGTATTTTCATATCTTTTGTGCTTCATCTTCATGTGTATGTTTGGTTAAATATATGCTACAATCAATTCAATAGTATTTGATACAAGTGGTAAAGAAATTCGGGTTCGATTTCTAAAGGTATGAATTCATGTTCTTAAAAAGTTAACGAGTTCGTGCTTAGGAATAATATGTGCTTTAGGTCTCTTAAAGATCATTAATGCTATTTGATAGATTATAATTCTTTAGTGGTATCTATAAATTTAATCTTGATAACAAAAGTTAATCTTTTGATGGTATTTAATTGGTTATCTATCTTAAAAGAGATTTAGGTTATTTGGTGGTATTCATCTAATCTAAAACCAAGCTATTTGAAGTTGATGTTGATTTATCTTTTGTGGGTGAATGATTTAAATTCTTGATTTAATATTCCAAGTTCTACCTTGACTAGAGTTTCATCTTATATAGATTTCTTCCTTAATTCAATTGCTTTCTTCAGATCAAACACGAAACCCCATTTTTACTTTTAATTGCTTGTGAACTTGATTTCTTAGCCATTCTCTGTGGGATCGACCCTACTTGTCGCTACTACAAATCCAAAGAACAAGTAGGCAATCGCACCATTCCCAGTTGCCCAGGTAAGTACCATTGCCCAGGCAATTCGACTGGTCTTGTTTCTAAGTTGTTTGATTCTTCACCCAATGAGGACAACGAAAAGGAATAAGGGAAGGCTAGCAAACCAACAAAATTTTGGCAACCCTTTTTTTTCCCGAAAAAGATGGAAAATCGCATAAAGCTGAACCGGGCAAAGAAGATGTCAACACAAGCAAGGTAATTCAGCCCATCGTTGTTCAATCACCTTTTCCTCAAAGGTTCTCAAAGACCAAGAAACAAGAGCAAGAAAAAGAAATTCTCTAGACATTCTGTAAGGTCGAGGTAAATATTCCATTGATTGATGCTATAAAACAAATTCCTCGATATGCAAAATTTCTCAAAAAATTATGCACCAACAAGAGGAATTTGAATGGCAATGAAAATGTAAGACTGGGTGAGAACATATCTGTCGTACTTAAACAGAAACTCCCTGAAAAGTGCAAGGATCCATGTATGTTCACTATCCCTTGTCAAATCAGAAGCATAAAAATTGAGAAAGACATGTTAGATTTAGGAGCATCTATTAATGTTATGCCATATTCTATATATTGTGCTAACAATATGGGTCCTTTTAAAGATATAGGTGTGATCATACAGCTTGCCGATAGGTCGAATGTTTATCCGAAAGGTGTTTTGGATGATGTTTTGGTGCAAGTTAACGGGCTTGTATATCCTGCTGATTTTTATGTTTTAGATATGGAAGAAAAAGATTCATCTAGTCCTAATTTAATTTTGTTAGGAATACCATTCTTGAAAACATTAGAACAAATATTAATGTGCATGATGGACTACTTACCATGGAATTTGATGGCAAAAACATAAAATTCAACATCTATGATGCCATGACACGCAATGAGGATGCATGTTCATTATTTGCCTTAGATGTTACTAACTCTCCAATGCAGTAAACCATCAAAGAGCTTGATTGTGATAAAACCTGATGACAACTCCTTGCGTACAAAAACATCATACCATGGTATGCGGGCATCGCATACTTTTTTGTGACAAAGACATTTCCAACATGTACATCGCAGGTTAAGAAAGACAAGACCAAATGTGATGCGAAGCCGTACCCATGGGATGACCCAAACCTATGGAAGATAAGCGTTGATCCAGTCATAGTGGTGAACATCAACTGGGATCCAAGAATCAATCCAATCAATGCCAAACCTCCCGACAAGCCTCTAATGCACCAACCATGGAAAGTAGAAGTGTTCAAGTCCATTAAGGATAAACCACCGAACGAACATCTTCTCGCCACAATATGAGGATTAGAGGGAGTTATGTCTAGCCAAAGACGTTAAAGAAACACGCTTATTGGGAAGCAACCCATGATTTTTATTTTTATTATGCTTTTAGTTTAAGTTTTATATTTTCGTTTCAATAATTTTTGCAATTTTTATTTTTTAGGAACACTTGACTAGAATAAGGCATGCCCACAATTCAGAACCCAGTCCCAGTTGCCACGGCATATCCACTTGCTACGGCAATCACAAAAGTTCCAGTTGCCGCGTCAAATTTAGTTGTCCGGGCAACTCAGTCGGTCTTAAGGAAAACCAAAGGGCATACTTCGAGCACACGGATATCATACCACCACACCCTACACCCCTACCGATGCATGTCGCATGAGGGAGCACTCTTCTCCCTTCACTTTTTAATTACTTTCTTTTATTTTCTGCATGTAGGTTAGGGGAACATTGAGGACAATGTTAGGTTTAAGAGTGGGGGAGTTAACTTTGATGTGCTTAATTTGTGCTAAAACCATAGGATATAGTTTTGTGAAATTGCATGCTTATTGATGACTTTGAGTGTTACTTTCACATGAAAATTTTTCTTGAACTTAACATGTTGAGATTTTTAAGAAAATTGGATCTCTAGGTAAAGATGAGATTGATTTGGAAAGTAAAATAGGATTGATTAGATCTTGTTAGACTTGCAAATCGTTTCTCATATTAATTGATTCGGTAGTCAGATGGATAAAAATCGGACACAACAAACCACTTTGTGAGACTTGAGCCTTAATAAGCATATATCTTGTGCTTTATATTTTTCTTCATTGAGTGATTGTCAAGCATGATTGAATTTCTTCTAGAACTTGCGATGTTTTGCATATCAAGACCACATTGTATGATTGAATTACTTGAGGTGATTAAAGCACTTAGGTATGAACCTTGAGCCAAAAAGCCTACCTTGGTAAATATGACCATTAAAGAACCGCTTTTGAGCCTAAGCCTTTTGTTTGAAAATTAACCACATTACAAGCCTAATTTCTTTTTGTTGATTTCCCCAATTTGCACCTGAAATCGAAAAACTACACACTTTCCTTACTTGAAAGAGAAAAAACAAGCAAAAGAAAAAAGAAAAGGGAGAAAATCTTGAAAAACAAGGAAAAGAAAAGAAAAAAATCAAAGAGAATATTGTCTTGCCCAAAAAGAAAATTCAAAAGAAAAGACAAAAAATGTGAAAAAGATTGAATCCTTGTTTCTCCCAAAAATAAATTTGTGCAAAAGCTTGATACAAAAGAGAAAAAGAAGTGTGAAGTTCTTCGATTCAAAAAGCCAAAAGTCTTTCTTATCAAACCTTGTCCTAAGCCCCATTACAACCAATTTAAAGACCTTTTGATCTTGTGATTCATCCTAGCTAAGTGGTGGAGATTTGATATATTTTCAAGCTTATGGTAAGTATCTTTCATGCTTTGACTTGAGTGTTGTTGTCCCTTAAACACTTTGAGATATATTGAGTGAATCCTTTACGAGGGCGTTTGATTTTATTCCATCTTGACTTCATGATAATTAATTGGGATATTATTGGCTTGTGCTAATTTGCAAATCATGATTTATTACTTCTCTTATCCTTTCTTCATTACCAAAAGGACCCTAGATCTTGAATTTCAATATGCTTGAGGACAAGCATAATCTAAGTGTGGGGGTATATGATAAGTCATATATTTGCATGTTTTTCACATATCAAATCCTATGTTTTAGCACATTAATCTATCTTAAAACCCTTGATTCGGTTCTTATTTGGTCTTGTAGGTGTTTTGGGCCTTAATGACATTTTATACGTAAAAGTCGAGTTTTAGCACCGTTTAGGTGTCACCTCCAGAATTCTTGTTAATTGCCAAGGCAAGTCCCAATTTCCTCGGCAAGTTGCACTTGCCAAAACAATATTGTTTCCGCAAAAATACCAGGCGCAAGACAGATTTGGGCCTAGGGAACAAGCATATTTTTACTTAGAGGGCAAGCAATCCTACTACAAAGAGGACTTTTACTTTTACCATAATTAAAGTAGTTTAGGGTTAATGTATTTAATGTAAAGTCTTTCCATTTATTCCCTATAAATAGAGATCAAAGGGTGAAGAGAAAATACGAAAGAGAAACCCTAGTCTAGTCAAAACCCTCTCCTCTCTTCTCTTGTAACCGTCGACCACCATGAGTGGCTAAACCCTTCTTTTCTAGTCAAGTGTAGATACAATGATACTATTTCAAGTTTTTAGTGAGATTTCTTGTTCCCAAATTATCTTCATCTTTATTCAAGTATTTTCATATCTTTTGTGCTTCATCTTCATGTGTATGTTTGGTTAAATATATGCTACAACCAATTCAATGGTATTTGATACAAGTGGTAAAGAAATTCGGGTTCGATTTCTAAAGGTATGAATTCATGTTCTTAATAAGTTAATGGGTTCGTGCTTAGGAAGAATATGTGCTTTGGGTCTCTTAAAGATCATTAATGCTATTTGATAGATTATAATTCTTTAGTGGTATCTAGGAATTTAATCTTGATAATAAGAGTTAATCTTTTGATGGTATTTAATTGGTTATCTATCTTAGAAGAGATTTAGGTTATTTGGTGGTATTCATCTAATCTAAATCCAAGCTATTTGAAGTTGATGTTGATTTATCTTTTATGGGTGAATGATCTAAATTCTTGATTTAATATTCCAAGTTCTACCTTGACTAGAGTTTCATCTTATATAAATTTCTTCCTTAATTCAACTACTTTCTTCAAATCAAACACAAACCCCCCCTTTTTACTTTTAATTGCTTGTGAACTTAATTTCTTAACCATTCTCTGTGGGATCGACTCTACTTGTCGCTACTACAAATCCAAAGAACAAGTAGGTATTATTTTTTGACGAATTTGATACCCATCAACCATGAACCCTAAATTCTAAAATATGCACTAAAACCTGTAAGCTCTAACTAAAACTATAAACTTTAACATTAAGGCGTTTGTAAGAACAACCGCATGTGTATAGCATAATATATATATATACACTCCATCTATCTCAATTACTTTTTCACAGTTGACATTTCTTTTTTAATTTCTTAATATTGTGATTTATATTATTTTTAATTAGTTAAATTTTTTAAAAGAAAATATTTAAAAATATTTTATTTAGTTTTTAAAAATATTTTAAATTTCTTTTTTACGGTCGAAAATTAGGGTTTACAAAGTTTGTTAGCATCTACTCGATGATTGATTTGAAGCTTTTGGTGTGTATGTTGGGTTGTTGTTTGTATGGAATGTCGGGTTTTGAAATGTGGTTCTTGAATTAGATAGCTTGGAGGCTCTTCGAGTTTTACGGAATGATTTTCGTGATTAGGGATGGCAGACGGGTATAATTTCACGTATTCTGCATCGCATCTGCCCCAATTGGGTTGGGGATAGATATGAGTTTGGTGGGTAGTGGGCGGGTGTGGATGTAAAAAGTTATACCCGTTGTAAATAGTGGGTAGGTGATGGATTTGAGACCTTACCTACCTCGCATCCGCCTGCCCCGCCCACTAACTTTTCGGCATATGCATTTTGGACCATTATGAATTTAGGAATAAGTTCACAGACTACCCCGCATCCGCTAGCGGTAGCCCACTAACTTCCCGCCATATGCATTTTGGATTATTATGAATTTAGGAATAAGTCCATAAACTATTTTGTAAATCCTAAGATTTTAAATGATCTGCCTTGTAATTTAACCAAATTTTAGGATATAAACATTCTTTAGAATTGTCTACCTCTGTTAGTTAGTAAGATGTAGTTAAGTAAAATTTATACCGTTGTAAATGTGTTTAGTTAAGTTAGCTATAGTTAGTTAGTTAGTTAGTTAGTTGTAGTTAAATTTATACCGATGTAAATATATTATATATATGTACTTGATCAATCAATAAAATATGTAGAGTTTTACTCTTCTTTACACAAGTTTATGGTTTATTTTTACGTAATTCGATATTAGTGGTTGCTTGTCAAGTGGGTAGGGGCGAGTGCAAGCGAGTACATTCGAGTACGAATTGGGTCGTAGGTATCCAATAAGGCAGTGGATGTGTGGATTTAAAAAATTTACCCACCGTCAGTGGTGGGTAGGTGGTGAATATAAAAATTTTAGATGAGTATGATTATGGGAAAGGAGGTATCCGCACCTACCCCACCGGTTTATCATCTCTATCCGTAATTCTCGCGCTTTGATTTCGCACTTGAATGAGCTCAGAAAGCGCAATTAGACGGTGACGGTACAACATGTCTTTCGTGATGAGAGCAAAGTGGCTGAAGCTTTAGCCAAAAACGCTTATTTTGATAACTTTTAACCTCTTTGGTTTAGATATATCTTTGTTGCATGCGGACGTCCCTAGTAGTTATGGTTGATGTTGATGTTTTTTTTTCTTTAGTGCGGGTTAATCCCGATTGTCTTTTGTTGAGTATTATCATATTTTTTTTCTTCTAATTAAATTTAGTAAGTTTTTAATAAGGCATATACTAGTACAGTCTATGTATGATTCTTGTCTTAATGCAATCATACTCTATCACACAAAAGAAGATATTTTTTCAATTCTTTATTAATAATAAATTCAAAATAAAACTTCAAAATATTATATATATATATATATATGGGTGAGTTAGGATCCACTTACATTGTGTAAAATTCAATTAGTTTTATATTAATTCATGATCATTGAATGGGTGAAATGGATAGATGAGATTAACTGCTAACTTTTTTCCAAGTGATAATTTCCATATATCCAACTTGTAATCCCATCATTCATTTACACGGTGTAAAAAATTTAAAGTTTTTACATTTTCTAAATCGTTGGATGAGAAAAACAGATGACTGAAATTAACAGTAAAATATGTAAAAATTATTATTTGAGAAAAAATAAAAAATTAATTTCAGTCATTCAGTAGGTAAAAAACTTAAAAGAGTTTTAAGTTGAGTATGTGGAGAGGGGGGTGGGGCAACAAATCCGTGTTTGTTAAAACGTTTCAACGAATTTAAGCATATTTGTTTATTCTGAGTACATTTTTTCTTCCTTATCTTGGTTTAGTTCATTAGTTCTCCCCGGTATCAATTGCCCAATCTCAAACCTGCACGAAAGATCTTGTCAAGTTTAGTCAGATTGACCTTTAAAACTTTCTTGTGCTCAAATTGACCCCTGAGCTTGACAAGTTCAGTTAAAAGGTCAATGAACTTTTTTTTATATCAAATTAACCCTTGAACTTGGTAAGATTATCATATGACCGTGTACTAAAATTACAGCTGGGATATCAACTTCAGAGCACACAACATTAGTTTTGCTCTAGAAATTTGCCAACAAATCCATGAGATTGACTCATCATGTCAATAGGTCACACTAGCTACTTAGACCCATACTTATTCCCCTCCTATAGTGTAATTCCAACACTAAATAGATTAGAACCACAGTCTGCTATGCTTATTCTCCTGGTGCTCTGCTGAAGTTTCTATTTTTGCCTCTTGTATATCTTTGCCAGAAACGATTTCAGCACCGCTTGTACTGCTTTGCTCGGATGACCCTCGATTTGTTTTGTTATCTTCTCGTAGCTCTTGCTCTCGTACTCCGCGAATTCACCCTACAAGTAGAGTACCCGATATCCATCAACCAAACACATACATGAATTCAGAGCAGAGGCAAAAGCAGATTGCACCAGGACAAACCTGAATATCAAGGGTTTCATAGAGCTCTTTCACTTTGGCAACGCATGCTGGGTCGGCTTTTCCATAATTTTCCTGGAAATCAAACACACATAGGTAAAGCAAGTCCGAACTATTGTCCATCATGCATAGATACATACATATAACAACTTCTTTTGGTCCTCATTAGCACGCTCCAGAGCTTTTACAACCAACCAAGAGCACTTGAAGTCTTCAATATCAGTGCCAACCTAATAGAGAAAAAAAAAGAGCAAACCGTTCAAAACCAATTGCATTACCAGACACGCGGCATTTTAGCAAAGCCCCGATACTCACCTTGCCAATCACCTCAGGATCACCAAAACAATCTAGAAAATCATCCTACGAAATGAAAATTTTTGTTAGGCGAATACCAATAAAAAATGTTTGCTTACCTAATAGTTGACAGAGATACTCGACAAAAGAAATTGATTTTAGAAATTCTAAAATCTAAACCAACAGTAACTGCTGCAGTTCCTCATATCTCAGCTGTCAAATTTAACAAACAGTAAATCTAATCTCGAAATGTGCGGTCACCTGTACTTGAAAATAGGTCCCCATTTCAACGAGGACATTCTTCACATCAGTATGATTGTCAAGATTCTCCCCTGCCATAAGCAATGCACATGCAACCTGGTTTTCGTGGAGGAAAAAAAGAAGCAGTGAAATGTCAAAGGCTCAAAGCAGATTAAACATATCCATTATCCAGATATCAAACTGTACATTTTAGTTGGTAGCAGTAATTACTTATCCGAAACTATGGAAGCATTGTTTGATAAAATAAAATGACAATACGTATGAAGTTGAGCGCCTAAAAAAACAAATGACCAAGATGTATGCTAGAAGCAAATCCTGGGAAAAAATGACTTGTAACATAGAAAGTTACTTACTGGAAGGTAAAATGAGTAATAAGCCGTCTTGTACTGAACGATCCTGCAGTGACTGCATGAAACATACCATTTGATATGTTAAAAAGTGCTAAAAAGGAATACCATTTTCACTGAAAGTTACAATGAATGCAACAATTTCAGATACAATCTTACATTGGCAATGAGTACTTTGATAGATCTTTCTCTCCTTGAAGTGTGGTAATCAAGTCTATCATCTGCCCTGAGGCTGTTTGAAATTCCACCTAAATAAAAATAGTTCATATACACCAGTGGAACCAGATTATATCAAAAGTGGGTGAACATCGGCAGTCTGCAGCCAGTGCAAACAACAAACTCACCTCGTTGAATAAATCTAGCAAATCCACATAATAAGGTTTTCCTCTAAAGTGATTTTTCAGAATTATGAAGACTTGGTTACGCAGAATTAACCCATCGTTGACCGCAATCAATCCAATCTACGATGAAACTTTCAGAAGTTAGAATTTCCGCAAGATCAAGTTTCTTGCTCCATTGACGGGCTCAACTGGTTCGCAAACAGATGTATCCCCAGAAAGCACAAAAGAACTAACACGATCTTGTTAAATCATACCTGAGGAAGCCTGAACCAACATGGTTGACCTCTGCGTGTATGAGAGCCATCCATAATATCGTCAAGAACAAGAAAATATGCTTGAAGCTGTTCAATATTAAAAAAAGAAAAAGTCTGACTCCAGTACAACGAACACGAAACAACAGTTGCAACTTATGATGCATATGAGGATAAATAGCAGTAAAGATTATGCATCCTTAAAACACACCCATTCAATGCACCAACCAAGGGCACATGCAAGGAACAATTCATCATCACTCAGCTCTTTCCCATCTTTCAACAACCTGTAGCTATCAATGACGGACAACCCTCGGTTCAGCTTTCCTGCCAGCAACAAAACCAGTGAACACCCTTAATAAAAAAAACTAGTCAAGGTATCGGTTTTTATTTCGAACCATGACCGAATCCATACCTCCAGGTACATTGTAATCTAGCATCTGCAACAAAAGAAGAGACAGACAATCATGATCTATAATTATACAAATATACTACTCAAGGATGAAGAAGAGAGAATGACAAGAAGTCATGAAACAGAAACTATTCAAAGCTTACAAGTTAACATTAACAAATGGGGATATGAATTCAGAGTTTGAATATCATGAAACAGAAACCATTTCCACCTAAAAATCTCAACCTTCCGGTACTAACAAATAAATTCACCAAAAGCTCCAATCAAACAACTTGATGAACTTTTATGGAATTAATGCTGCAAAAAAAGAACTCTAGTACCTAATCTATGAAGCCAAGAGTATCCAAAATTCCAAATAAAAACTTGGGTCATCAAGAAAAGAGAGAGAGAGACTTACACGCTCCACCCATTGGCGAGAATCATCAGCAAACTCAAAAGCCGGGTCATGGAGAAGCTCCGACTTGAGTACAGTGTAGACCTCCAAAAACTTGGGTTTTGGGTCACTCATCATGTCTCGGCGGGCGATGAAGGAGGAGCAGAAACCAAACTGAAGTGAAAGATACGACGGCGATGGTGGGGCTATAGATATAAAGGAAAAGGAAGTAGAAAACAATTTGGACAATGTAAGTAAGGTTGGTGTGGGCAGGAAATATGGCAGCGGCTGCGCTTTCTTGGTGGGTAATTTACCTCTCGATCTGCACCGTACCATTCTCATTTCTGCCAAAAACAGCAAATTTGGTGCATCAGATTTTGCCGCAATTGTGGACCCAATTTCTTTTTATTTGATTTTCTGGTCCAAACCCAGAACTTTATAAGTTAAAAATAGACCACTTCCATTAGTCAGTCAGTAAGGTTAAAATTGATTACTTCAGGTAGAATTGTTTGGGGTATTAACCAAATTAAAAAATTTCTCATCTTTTTTGCCATCTGATATACATATTCTCAGAAACAGTATACAATTTTCCGGGAAAAAGAAAGAAAAAAACTTGGTTACTGGTGAGCATCCACTGTACAAAGCAATAAACTCACTCAAGTAACCTTTGTGATTATACAAACAAAATAAATCACACCATAGTTGAATAAAGGGTAGATATGAGGTGTGGCATGTGTAGCTAAAAGAAGGCAAGTTTCGAGTATATGAAAAAAAGGGAGTTTTTTTCAGCTGTGGTATAATGCTTTCTTTGTTTCTATCTCTCCAGTTCTTGTTTGCAGAGTGGACAGTAAGATATAATTCTGAGCCATTGATCCACACATTTGAGGTGAAACATGTGGGAACATGGCAATTGTCTCACTTCTTCTTTGTCTTTGTACTTAGCTAGGCAAATGCAGCACTCCTGTCAACGGGACAAATACAAACACCACAGGCATTAGTCTCCAAGATCATATATGCGAATTTTCAACATAAGGAATCCATGTGACTTACTGCATCTTCGTTTGCACGGCTCGGGTTGAGGCCGGAGTCGTGATCGAGCTCCGAGTTGGTGGTGATTGCTTTGTATCTCCAACTAGGAAGGGTGGAGATTTGATCTTCGGATGCCCCTCTATCAGTGGAACCCATGTTCATGTTGTAGCCTAGGAGGCTGCTAATGAGTGGCACACAACAACATAGGAGTAGGAACAATAGGAATGGGAAAGAGTAGCATAGAGCATTCCAAGCTAGCAAGGAGATGCAGAGCATGTGAAGGTTTGGAGCTCGGTGGAAGGATCCGAATCGAGAATCGAACACCCATACGTTTCCCATCACAAACCATATAGCAAAGAACAGCTCTAGTGATGTTCGACACTTGTTCATCAAATGTGAGCACCTGAACATACTACTACATCTAAATTAATTTGGTGTTTCAGCATATATCTTCCAAGTTCCAACACTAACATGATATGGCCTAATGAGACATGAACAATAGCAAGGTTGAATCAAGCGATAAGATGCTTACCTCGATTCTTCATTCGTTCTCTGTTGCTCGATGTCGGAAAGGCCAAAACCGTCTCCTTGAGTGACGTGAAGATGACGGCAGCGCCCGTAAAGAAGTAACAAACTAAGGGCGCAACCGATATTGTAGCCGGAGATCCATATTCTCATAGGCCAAACAGGCGTCTCGTTCTTCGAAATGGCCAAAGTGAATGTGATGATGGTAATCTGAATTACCAAAGCCATGAACTCTAGCATCATCCAAGTACCAGAATTGAAAGGATTGGGCCCGAGGTCAGACCTCGATCCGTTTTGATAGTGAAAGACTCTCCTCAAGAAGGTAAACCACCTCGCTCTAGACATCCTTATCACCGCCCTTATCAAGAGCGAAGACAAGGCATCACGAGGAGACCGGTTCTGCGAACCCGCCGCAGCAACCGTTCTGTTTTCTCCCCCAGGAGGATCAGACATAAAAGAAACCGCAGAGCTCGAATCACCCAACGAATCCGGTTGGATATTCATGATTCCAAAACATAAATGAACAAACTACTCCTACAGTCCACTCTCGTAGCACACCAATATATCCACACTTGATTTCCAAATATTTTGCTCCTCAACACAGAACTGATGAATCACACGACTTCCATGAACAAACAACAAACATATGAAGTAGTTGAGAAACAAATACCAGAAGCATGTGTATCTGCAGGTGCTCAAAACCAATGAAGAACCACACAAATACAAGGACTTAACCCCAAAAAAGGTAACCCAAGGTAGGTATTTTAAGTAAACAGGGTTTATGAATGAAGAAAACTTGGGGAAAAAATGAAAGTAGATATAGGAAGGGATTGAGGTGCAGAGGAAGGTGAAGTTGGGTTAGAGATGGTGACCAAGAATCAGCTGAAAAAAACCTTTGCTTTGATTCCAAGTGAATGGTGGCCTAACTTCCCTCAGGTTTTTGTGTCTCTAGTAAGCAAAGGTAATACAACATCAACAACAACTGCTTCTTCAACTGCAAATCTTCTTCCTTTTTCTATTTTATATTTTAAAAGTATATTTATATTAATACAGAGGCGTGGAAATAAAAAGTTTTTACTAAAGTTTTAGAATTTAAAATTTAGAAGATAGTGGTTTAGAATTTATGGGTTATTGTTAGAATTTAAAGTTGAGAGGTTAAGGTTTAGACGGTGATAGATTCGGAAATATTTTTGAGATAAGCCCACATAAATTTTCAAAATTTTAGGGTGGGCACAACTTATAAATATTAAAAAAATCTAAAAATAACTCATAAAATTAAGAAAATTAAAGTCAAATCTGTGAAATTTAAAAAATTTAGGGTGAGCTATGTGTCACGGCCATACCTTCGTTCACTCGACAAGTAGGTCGTGCGGCACTAGGAAGGGACGTTTCCCGACCAAGTCAACCCTTGATCTCGGTGTATCTTTGTTCACTCGGTAAGTCAACCGTGCGGCACTTGAAAGGGACGCTTCCCGACCGAGTCAACCTTGCTCTCTATAGATCTGTCCCAGATAAAACAAACAACGCGTCAGGTCTCAAGCCACAACATAATCCCTCAAGCCACGAGTCGATGCCGTAGGGCATAGCGGATGCCCATAGTCGACCCCCACCTTCCCCGAAGGAAAAAGTAGTTTTATTAAATAAAAGAAAATATTCGGGTTACAAAAGAAGACTCACCCACACCATCGACTTGGGCGGTAGGGGCTGCCTCGATGGTGTGTAAGATACGTACCTGTACCAGTGGATCAGTCCAAACTCTGCCGACTGTCCACCCCCTACATATATGCGAAAACAATTTTATGGAAATGACCCGAGTAGACACTGAAATGCTTGAAACGAGGACATTCTTCCCTAACTATGGAAATACAGACTCTTTTCCCTAAACATAACAATGATTGAAACGAGGACAACTTATTACCTACTCAACCATGGGGCCTTATACATAGCTAGCCACGGTATATCTACTCGGTTGTGGTCCTATAGAGGGGATGGCCACAACATTCTCCCCCACCTAATTTGTCGACGCCCTCGTCGACTTGGCAGACTTGAGCTTCACGCTTCCCAAACACATCTCCTTCATCCATGTATAATTGCATTGCTGACAACGTCTTCCCAGTAGCTTTTGGAAGAATTTTGGCCTCTGCCACTCCTGGTTGCTCCCCTTGGAAGATCAAACAACTCGCCGAAGGGACGGGGATGGTTTTCGCACATATCATGAAGTCCAAACCTATGACGACATCAAAGCCATCCATAAGGACTACTGTGTAGCTAATCTTTCCCTCCCATGATCCAATCTTGGTCTTCACATTCTTTACACTTCCCCATATACTTGATGCTTCAGAATTCACAGCTTTTATTCGCCCCACATCCTTGGTCAGAGTCAGATTGCACATTTCCGCTTCCTCTGGAGAAATGAGGGAGTCAGTTGCTCATGTGCCTACCAAGGCCTTTGTGACTTTCTCATTCAAAACTATGTTCACATACATCAAGCCTCTCCTTGGTTCTGTCCTAGCCTTGTCTTGTTCTGCTTGCATAGAATATAAGAAACGTATAGAACCCATTCTAGCTGGTTCATCCCTCTTGTCATCCAATCGGTGGCCAACCTGATCCAAACCTTTTGGAGTAATTCTCAGCGCCGATAGTGCACTCCTCTGTGGACATTCTGCCAGTCGGTGGGGACCCTGACAAAGAAAGCAGCGTAGCCCTCGCCTAGAGGAATCATTATTCTGTCCTTTATCTCTTCCCCAAGTTGAAGGTTTCTCTACTCGTGCCACTTTATAACTTGCTATCCCACTGCCATTGTCGTTACCATGGTCAATGCCATTACCCGTACTATTGCCATTGACATTACCATTCCCATTGCTCCGACTACTGACATCACCACTTGCGGGTGTGCTCTTACGCTTTGTGGAACCTTCACTGTAATCACTAAGTCGTTCGGCAGCAGCCATCGCCTCAACCATATTTTGCGGTCTTTGTCTCTGGACCTTTGTTCTCGCCCATAATTTGAGTCCTTCTAGGAAGTAGAACATTTTGTCCTGTTCGGCCATATCCCTGATGTCTAACATTAACGCGGCAAACTCTCTCATATACTCGCGTACTGCCCTTGTGTGTGAGAGATCTCTCAACTTCTTCCGTACATTATACTCCACATTCTCTGGGAGGAACGCATTCTTCAATTCCTTCTTCATCTCCTCCCAAGTCTTGACAGAGCACATATTGCCATCGAACTTGGACCGCCACCACAACTTAGCATCCCCTGTCAAATACATCGAGGCAGTGGAGACCTTGTCCTCATCTGATGTTGTATGCACTACTCGAAAGTATTGTTCAATGTCAAATAAGAAATTCTCAAGTTCTTTGGCATCTCTGTTCCCTTCAAACCGTTGGGATCTGGGACCTTGGCCCTCTGGCCCCTGTCACCTACAGTTGAATTGCCTACGGCCACTTGGACTAGGTTGACAAGACATCTGAGTTCTGCCAACTCATTCTTAAGGTCACTCATAGCTTCTTTTGCTTCATTACTGAGTTCCTTTATGGCATCCGCCAGTTCCTGTTGGGCTTCCTCAATTTCCCTAACACGATCGCTCGTGACCATATGAGCTCTCATGGCAGCTACTGCAGCTTCCAGCTCTTCAAATTTAGCAGGGTCAATCGACCTATTACTTCGACTTTTAGCCATTTCAAAAGTAAGTATGCACCCTTGTATCCTGCAAGCACAGCCAAGCACCATTGTGCCAAGAAAAGAAAAATAATTGTCAGATTCCCAATGATCAAGTTAGACACTATTGTGCCACAAAACCAACAACATTATTCTTTTCAACACAACAAGCGCCTCTGCGTTGAACATAAATGAGCCCCATAGGGGGTTACTTTCCACGTGACATCATGCTAGGATAATCATTTTTTTATGACAGGCACCTCTGTGCACTGTTTGCAATATGATTTCCAAGCATGCATCAACGATTCACAAGTAGTCGGCTTCTCAATACTGAGGTAACCATAGTGATTAACGTCAGACACCTCTTGTGTATTGATTTCACTATGACGACCCAGCAAGACTTCAAGACACATTGAGTGCCTCGGCACAAAACAACCATAGTGCGTAACGTCAGTTACCTCCGTAAACTGATGACACTATGTTTGAACTCGTTTGCACCTCTGTGCGATAAACGATAAGTGCCTCTTGCACAGAAACAACCATAGTGGTTAGCGTCAGTCACCTCCGTGTACTGATCCCACCAGGACCAACTCGATAGCACCTCTGTGCAATAAGAAATAAGTGCCTCTCGCACTAAAACAACCATGGTGGTTAGCGTCAGTCACCTCTGTGTATTGATCCCACCAGGTCCAACTCGTTAGCACCTCTGTGCAATATAAAGATCGAGCACCGCGTATGCTTCGATTGCTATAGTGGTTACCGACAGGCACCTCTGTGCGCTGGCTCCACTATAAAACTCACATGCACCTCTATGCCACAAATTCACAACTGAGCACCACTGTGCCAAAGGAATGAGCGCCACTGCGCGGAGATAATAACCAAGCACCTATGTGCTCAAACAATAGTCGGCACCTCCGCACTAACTAACCTCAATTTATTTCACATTGTGGACTCACCCAACCCACTCCTTTTACGATGGCGCTTGGTGTGGAGTCCAACCATCTAACGTCGTACAAAGTTTAAATTCACATCAACCCGGCTCGAAAGCCTTGCTCTGATACCAAGTGTCACGGCCATACCTTCGCTCACTCGACAAGTAGGTCGTGCGGCACTAGGAAGGGGACGTTTCCGACCAAGTCAGCCCTTGATCTCGGTGTATCTTTGTTCACTCGGTAAGTCAACCGTCGGGGCGCTTGAAAAGGACGCTTCCGACCGAGTCAACCTTGTTCTCTATAGATCTGTCCCGGATAAAACAAACAATGCGTCGGTCTCAAGCCACAACATAATCCCTCAAGCCACGAAGTCGATACTGTAGGGCATAGCGGATGCCCATAGTCGACCCCACCTTCCCGAAGGAAAAGTAGTTTTATTAAATAAAAGAAAATATTTAGGTTACAAAAGAAGACTCACCCACACCATCGACTTGGGCGGTAGGGGCCGCCTCGATGGTGTGTAGGATACGTACGATTTGTACCAAAGTGGATCACCCAAACTCTGCCCATTTCTCTACCCCCTACATATATGCGAAAACAATTTTATGGAAATGACCCGAGTAGACACTGAAATGCTTGAAACGGGGACATTCTTCCCTAACTATGGAAATACAGACTCTTTTCCCTAAACATAACAATGATTGAAACGAGGACAACTTATTACCTACTCAACCATGGGGCCTTATACATAGCTAGCCACGGTATATCTACTCGGTTGTGGTCCTATAGAGAGGATGGCCACAACACTATGCCCACCTTAGGATGCACTTACATCCTTCACTGGGTTTAGAATTTAAGACAATGTAATTAAGGATTAAGGTTTTAACCTATCAACCTTAAACTCTAACTTCAAACTTTAAATTCTAATCGGAACCATCAAATTTAAACTTTCCAACGCATTTGTATGAAATAAATATCCTTTTAAAATTAGAACAAAAACAAAGAATTATTCGGATTGAAGAATGATTATTATTTGATAATGTCATGAAGTTAAAAAAATTCAGAGTTCACAATTTATCCGGAACTGTTTTTTTTTTTTTTGCTATTCATGTCTCTTTCTTATTTTTTAGCGACGAAAAATTATTAAATAGATTCAGCTCATCATGTTATTCGTAGTTTCAGCCAATAAAATTTATTCATCTTCAAAATAACTATTTTATAACTACTCACTCTTTATTAACATGTAAAAAACAGTCAGGATTCACCTTAAAAAAATATTTAAATGAATAGATCTTATTAGCTAGGACCACGTATGATGAAGTGAGCCGGATCTATCTAATAATTTTTCCTTACCAACAATATTATTATCAAGAATAATAAATTATCGCATACCAATAAGACATTTTGTAAATTTATTTGTAAATATTTTAAATATTAGTCAGGGACACAATAATTTTTTAAATTTGTTCGTAAAAATTAAAAAAAGGATCACATATAAAATAGTTTTGAACTACGGCGGGTATAGTGGTGTTGGGCAGTTGGTCACCAAATCTAACCGAGTTGTTCCGTTTCCATAATCCACATTACAATTATAGTTTAGGATATTTAAGTTACATTTTTTTAATATATACGGTGTATTAAAAAATAATTTTAATAATTATTTAAATGAATAAGTATATTTAATCGGTCGACTAAATTACTCATTTTTGTTTTTTTATATTTTTTGTAAATCATGAGTTCTAGACCCATAAAAAGCTCTATTTTTTTTTCCTAGAGTCTTTTATTCTCATCTCGTCTGGATAGGATTAAAATTAAGATTTATCAAAAAAAAATGTTGAAGTAGACAATTAAAGATAAATGGTGAGACTAAAATTGTTTACGGAAGAGAACAAGGATGGTAGAGCGTCATCATGGGTTTAATTTGGGATTTAGAGGTTTAGTTCATGAATTTGTTTTAGGGTTTAGAATTTATGATTTGTGGTTAGAATTTAAGTTTTATAGTTTAAGGACTAGTGTTTAGGATTTAGAGTTTCCCGTCAAATTCATGTATTTTTTTAATATACATGATAGTATATGTTAAATTTTTCTTTAATTCTTTGACAAGGTACACACACCTTGTATATACAGATGTTCGAACTTAAATCTCTTAAAATGAACATCATCTTCTCTTTCACTAGAATCGCTCGTTAGATTTCATCAAACTCAAGTATAAACTCAAGTATTTAATTGTAACTCCTTCACGATGGTGTAACCATTAACATATGAGTAGAGCATTGGAAAATGTTTAAGGGTAAAATATACAAATGATCACTAAACTATCTTTAAAACTATAAAAAAGTCATCAAACTTTCAAATATTACATAATAGGCATTAAATTTTAGTTTTTGTTACAAAATGGTCAGTGAGTCGTTAACTGTGTGGCGTGACAGTTACAAAAATTTGAATAATATAACATTTAATCCTCCATATTGACACATTTAATCAATTTATTCCTAATTTAACTCTGATTATTGATGTCGAAATTGATTGAATATGTAATTATTGAGGATTAAATATGTTATTATACAAATTTTTGTAGCAACCATGTCTCTCAATTAACGACAGTTAATGGCCTAGTGATCATTTTGTAATAAAAATAATGTTTAATGACCGTTATGTAATTTTTAAAAGTTTGATGACTATTTTATATTTTTGAGATAATTTAATGACCATTTATGTGCTTTACCCAATGTTTAATGGTGAAAACTTGGATTTTTTTTATTTTTTTTTTGCAGACAAAGGTGCCTTGTTTGATCTTCCAACCGAGAGATGATAATGTACACATAATAAAGTGTCTAGGAAATGTATAATTGTATTTTGGAAAAGTTTTATGGATTGATTAATTATAATGTATACTTACAAATATAGGGACTGAATTCTAAATTAGAACATAGTAAAAGGATCAAAAGCATAATTTGACCAACCAAAATATTATACAATAAAAGTTTATCATATTAATGTCTCCAAACTTTTAGAATATTAATGAATTAATGTTGTGATATATATATATATATATATCAACACAAAGAGATAAGAACTCTTTAGTAGGGATGGCAACGGGGCGAGTTTTTGGCCGCCCCGATATATTAATCCCAAAACCCGATCCCGCCCCGGAAATAAAATTATAATTTACCCGCCTGCCCCGATTTATAAACCCGACTCCAACCCGACCCGAAAATGTAAAAAAATATATTAAATTTCGTCGACGATAAATGTTAGATTCGATCGAACGACCATTATATTTACAAAATATAAATTTCAAAGACTTTAAACTATATAAAAAATAAAACAAAACCAATTAAATTACTCATATGAAGAAAAAATACATATTTTAAAAAATAAACTCGACCATTGACTTTTAGAATCAGATATGTTAAAATTCGAACAATATCTAACAAAAATTTACGATAAACACAAACTAAAAAAATAGCTTGAAACTCCTAAAAGTATTTATATATAGTGATATTTTTATAAATATAATAAAAATAAATAAAAATAATAAAAATAATAACAGGGCGGGGCGGGACGGAGAATTTTCATATCATACCCGAACCCGCCCAGTCCCGACTTTACATTTTTAAATACCCGCCCCGATCGCCGAAAATTATAAGAAAAAACCCAATCAGATCGGGTCAGGGACGGGTAATTTTGTCATCCCTACCCTTTAGACATGTTATTGAAGCAACACCTTATTATCTTCTTCTTTTTCTTAATTATAATAAGAAAAATCAAACCCTTAACTCATACTCAATTTCTTTTCTTTTTTTTTTTGATAAATGAGGAACTCATAATTTCATTTACAAGAATTCAGATATTTGATTCAAAGTTTCTGAGTTGTCGAGTGGAGGTCCGTTCATTCATGTTTCCCATTTTATTTATTTTTTATTTCCTTTTTTAAAAAACGGCATAATCAGATTGGGATGTCTGTTTTTTCTCTATTTTAATTTAGGCATAAAGTTTAAATTTTACGCTAAAGTTTGACTAAATAATCACTTTAATTCTTATTTGTTAGAGTAATTTAATTTTTAATACTTTATTTTAGGTCAAAATAGCCCCACCACAAATAAAATTTGGCAGTCAACTGAAGGTAAATAGCTTGAGATAACAGGACAAACCTCTATGGTACAAAGCGACATGACAATTTTATATAGAAAAATGTGTTGACTTAAAAAAACGTTACATTAGTAAAAAAAATAATTTTTTATGCTGACTTATCATTCTGTCAAGTCATTTCAAACTGTCTACCTTCAGTCTTTTAATAATTTTTATCCGTAGATGAGCCATTTTGACCCAAAACAAACGTTGATGGTGTATTGCTCCAAAAAAGAAATAGTGGTCAAAGTAACTATCCAGTCAAATATTGAGAGTATTTTTTGACTTTTTGCCTTTAATATATGGGTAAAACTTTAATACACAAGCTGTATAAAATTAATTTTACACAAGCATGCGTTTTTACCTTATAAAACACAAATTCTAAATTCCTAACCCTAAATTCTAAACACTAACCTCAAATTCTAAACTCTACAACTTAAACCCTAAATTTTTACCCTAAACTAAATACCCCTAAATTTAAAAAGCATGTGTAAACGTTTATTTATACAGACTGTATATCTAACTTTTTCTCTTAATATATATGGCCAAATGTCAGCATTTCCCATGCCATGCATGACATCCAATTTTTTTTTGGGATAAGTAACATCCGAAATTAGATAAGACATAAAAGTTTAATAAAAAAATTGACGATTTTACACCAAAATTATTATTTTTTATAAAACGATACTGTTCATGATAAATGATTTTTAGGCATTATTAATACACAAAAAATGAAAATTTTAAACTCCAATACATAAGTTAGGGATTGTTACATTAAATTCTATTAAATTTGGGGGGGGGGGACAATTTAATAGATGGTTGACGTACATGATGTTGGTTTAAATTCATTTAATAAATAATATACAGATATGTAGTTCATTAATTAATTAATTAGTTAGTAAAAAAAAACATTTAAAGTAATGATGTTGTACAAAACATGTTGGGCTTATAGTTGTTGAGCTTGGGAAATGTTTAAAGGGAAAACGGGCCAACTTTAACCAATAAGAACATAGTGGCTCCACCAATTCTTACATGCTTAAATACAGACAACAAAGAATACATAACTGTCGTTTGTTTCTCGAGAAAATGCAAACAATTTCCTAGTGCCAATCTAATTAATCATAATTACTATAATGGATAAATAAAAAGAATGGTGCAAATACAGCATGCAGATTGAAACACTATTGGACTGGCGAAGAATTCTGCTTTGAAATTGTTGGAAACCAGTGGTGCTAATGTACATAATCTTTCTCCAGTGGAAGCAAACCTGTTGAAGGATATGTTCTTCATCACTTCTTCTTCTAGTCCGTTTTCTTTGGTTCTTCGAGAACGAATTCGGCATAGAGATCTTTCAAAGCAATCACAACCGTCGTGATCAATGGTCCCATAATTGCTCCCTGTCGAAAGGAGACATCCATTTTCAAACTTCGAACAATATATGCATCAAAAAATACATGAATGTCGTGTTAGAAGCTGTTTTCGATTGATGAAAGTTACCTCAACTGCAGACGGGAACAATGTCATTCCACCGATGATGCTAAGCCCTGTAAGATACGCGCTGTAACCAGGTATACTCTCTTGGATTTCAGTGGCACCATAGTCCATAAGCAAGATGTGAATAATGGAAAAGGTGACTGCTAGCACGTACCGACTTTCCAGCAGCAGCTCTATAGCTGCAGGAATTGTTGCGAACCAAGGTGGAAAGATCGGCAACAAGGGGCTGATGAAAGCAAGCACCGTCGACATGTACACGAAGTGGATGTTGCATAGTCTAAATAGAAGCCATGTAAGACATCCTTGAAAAAATGCAATCTCAACTGTCGCCAAGAGCACGCCGGAAATAGCATCATCAAGAACTTCAACGCATCTAATCCTGGCAGATTTTGATATTGGAATCATTGACATTACTTGCTCTGTTACTCCGCCGGATTCTGATGTGATAAGGTAATATAGAACCCAAAAGAACACCATCAACTGAGATACAAAGTTGAAAACCTCAGCAGCTCCATAGATGATGGAATTGCCAATAGTGAACATGATTTTCGCGCCTCCTCCTAAAACAGACACACTGCTCGCTAACACCCGTTGCGAAACATTCGCCCCTTTAACAGCAAACCCTTTAGCCTTCTCCACAAAATCCTCCCGAGTGATTATCAATTCTCTGAAAATCGCATCGACTTCGTTGTAAATTACTCCCCATTCACGATCTCTAACCCTCTTCTTCAAACTCAAAAGCTTCTCCGTATAAGGAGACTGGGTCATCAAGGTCGTTGACTGCGTAGACGAACTAGTGGTTGAACTTACGACGAAATGCTTAATTCCGGTCACAAACTCCGACAAATTATACTGCATTGCCAAACTATCCATCTGCTCGGAAACCGTTTCATAGAACTGTGTGGTATACTTATCCACCATTGCGGGACATCATTCTCTTCCATCCATTTCTTAACACCCATCTTCTCAGCATAGTTGCTCTGTTCCACATGAGCTTTCACCGAAATCACGGCATCTTTTCCCTCGACACCGATCTTATACGAGAAAAACGTCGGTCCAGCAACGAACCCGACGACCATACCGATTATGAGTCCGATCGCTGCGATTGTATTCAACCTTTTCAATATCCCACCGGTGAAATAAGCACTAATTGCACTTCTCCTGAAACTGCTACTCCTAAATGATGAAACAGCAGACATTGTACAATCTATATTCTTATTACAAACCAAAAACCCCAAAACAATTATCCCCAATGACCCGACACCACCGATTGTCTCATAGGCAATCACAAACACAGCAAAAGCTACTAACCACCGGACTAACATCGGAAATCCACTTCTGGTGCGCCTTGAAAAAGTAGATTTTGGTCTTTGAGGAACACCCTCAGACAAACATCCTTAATATCAAAGAGTGTGCCTACAAAAGCTTTAAAGACAGCAACAGGGACGGCAAGAACAGTTTCAGTGAGGCCAAGTCTCAACGGTTCACTCCAGAATCCGACAAGAGTTTCTTGTATGCCTCTCAAAGGAATCGAACACAAGATTGCCCACTGGATTGGCCGGAGATACTCTTGCAAGAGCTTGCAAATCGCATACAAGATGAATATGGTAAAGGCCAGGCCAGCATGAGCCATGGCTATGTAAAGAGCCAGACGTACCTGGGGATCACCGGAGGGGCTGTTTCTGTGATCTGGGTCGGTGGGGTTTTGCTCCTGGGGTGGCGCGTGGGGTTGGTTTGGAGGCGCGTCGTTGTTCCCGGGGCCTGGGGAAGGCTTCCTTATCGATGCAGATCGGAACATGTCTTCCCACGGAGGTGTTGTGGTGGTTGTTTTCGGTTGTTGTTCACTTGAATATGGAACCAACTCCATTTTCAAAAACAGTTTTTTCTCCTAAAGATCAAATCTTTTCGCAGAAGAGAGAGAAAGATAAAAAAAAAGACAGTTCTTTTGAGAAAGATAAGAGAGAGAGACTATGAACCAATCATTAACTGACACTGAAGCAACAGATTGAAAACATAAGAAATAAATTGGCTGACAGCCTTTATTATGGTGTGTGACTTTTGGATCCGTATGATTCATGTAAAAAAATTACGAAAAATAAATTCTGTAAAATGAATTATATTTTTTAAAAAAGAGTTTTTAGAAAATATTTTTTAGTATTTGAATGATACTGTATACTTTATTTTTTGTTATTTGGTAATTTTTTTTGAAATTATTTTCTAAAATTTGTTTTCAGTAAAATAAACTCATAAATTTTATTGATTTTTTCACATTATAAATTTCTATGTTTTACAAATTTAAATATATAATATGATGTTTTATTTTTTATAAATACATCAATAAATTAAATAAAATTAAAATAAAGTACTCAACAAGTTAATAAAGATAACTATGAATTTGTTCTTTTCCCCTATATGCAAGCACAACTATAAATTTGTTTTGAGCAACAAAATGCAATTGAATACTAAGAAACTACAAAGAATTTAAACTTGAAAATATCAAAATATTTTATTGATATAACAATAATGATTTTAAAAAATAAAGACCAACTCAAAATTTATTCTTCAATGTTACGAAACACTAATGTTAGTATAACAAGAATCTTAACTAACTTTTTCCCATTACTCTTCAAAACCTATTACATCATGTAATTACTTGTCTTCTTGTTCCATGATATGGATGGCATAAATTTTTTTTGCGCCGACGTCTTCATCTTTTATTTTGTCCAACAAAACATCTTTGTAAAAGCATTTCTTCTCGTTATTGTGGTGGAAATGCTCTGATTTGGATTCTGCTCAAAAATTTGTTCAACGAAATATTAGGAAATGCTGTTTGTTGGAATACTATAATTCTATTTATTGTCGTCCCTGTGTGAGAATCTCTGAATTTGTTGAAAGAAATGTAATTTCTTAGTTTTGAGATGGGTTCTTCCACTTTTATTAGTTTTATAAGAAATATTTTCATTCGATCGTCGATATTAAGATTATCAATGCACTGTTGCGTTTTAAACTTGCATTGCTGCAATGCGAGATACCTTTAGCGAATTTAACTAGTAAATATATGTTAAATTTAGTTTAATTGACGGTGACTTGTTCTGTTTACAATGGTTAAAAGATCAAAAACCATTCTTGGACTACTATGATTGCTGGTTATGTCATTACAAAACGGTCTTGTTGGTTTAGATTTAATCTTTTTAAAAAATTAAAAAATTGGGTGTGTCATTTGGATGTTGTTGTTTGTTAAGATTCTTCCAAGGTTTATTACCTAGAAAATGATTTTAATATTCCAATCAAAGTTTATTCTCTTGTTCAAAAAATAAGATATTATGATGAAAGTAAATATCAAAATTTGGTTCTTAAATCAACCATTCTTGTTTGGCGACATTATCTTTGCTAGATGAGTATCCCTCGAGATTGTAGATGAGAAATGTATTTTCTTGTGGACATTTTGAAACATCTAAACTGATAAGTTTGTGCATTAAACTCGCTTTCAGGGATAAAAATTGTCATTCCAAGGGAATGAAACAAAGTTACAGATTCAGGAATTACTAGAGAAGGGAAAAGACCTCAAAAAAAAGGACCAAAAGAGAAATTAAAATAAATTTAATGAACAACACCCTATGGGATCTCCAATATGATTTGTAACGCGGATCCAAAAAACATAGAGATTACACCATTGTAACATTTAAAAGTTTGGTGAATTTTATTTTTTGATAAAAGAAAAAAAACCATTTGTGAGTTTACAACAAAAATTTAAAGATTTATGTCTAATTTTAAAAGTCTATGTTCAGAAGAGGACAAATTAGGAAAGAAATTGTTATTTTTAAAATTTTGAGAATATAATCTTCTTTTATAAATACAAACATAGTCTTGAATGCAATGTATTTACAATTATTTTGCATGTGCCTTGCCTGTTCAGTTCTAACTTAACTATTACTTTCCTTATTTATAGCCTTTATTAGAAAATTGTTGTTTTGAGAAAAAAATTATTAGATTGTTTTACCAAAAAATGAGTTATTAAAACTAACTACAAAAATTGTAAAAAGAAAAATGTTGACCCTCATATTTTTTGCATTGTTGATTATTATTTTTTTACAAACACCGTTGAAACATGGAAAATGAATTATTGGGTAGTTATTTTGAAGTGAATAGAAGATGTATTCAGTTTTCCATGGAGGATTTAAAGGGCTTTGTGCTTGTGGGGATTTAATAATTTTTTAAAAAGAAGATTAAATTTTTTATTTCAGACCTGTATTTGCAATTATTTTGCAAGATAAGTGCCCTGTCCAGTTGAAACAAGAAAAGTACTTTCCTGATTATTTCCATTGTTCAAAAAATTAATGAAAAAAAATAAATATTAGTATATTATTTGCGGGGAAAGAAGAACTTTCTGGGTCAATACTCAACACGGATTTGGGTAAGTAATTGCTTTCATATTCGTAAGCAAAGATCCAAGTATATAATTTTATTAGCAAATTGACATTTGGTTTGTTCAAAAAAACGAATTAGTATAATAATATTGAAGGAATCAAGGTGCTAGTTAATTGAGATTAGTTGTATGGAACAGTAAAGGAAGATGGTGGAGCCATCAATGGTGAGAAATGTATAAGATTTTTGGGTAAGTAATTCCTTCATCCTGCTTCTCCGCATTTGAGCTGAGATCATTTCTTTACTGGAAAACTTTAATGGGATTATATAATAAAGGACTAAATTATTCAAACTGAAATATAGGGCCTAAATCCTTAAATAAAGACTGTCAAAAGGAAAGAGTCATGCAGGCGAAGCAGGTTTGTCTGAAATCCTTAAATAAAACTTCCACCGTCATATCCATGTATTTCATTCTTTATAACAACAAGGTTTTTAATGATTTTCTCAGCCTGTAAACTGTTCTTGTTTCAACATCAATGTCATTGTCAATGGTGGGGTCTGTGTGTTTTGACATGTTTTGTTGGATTAGTTTAGCTCTCAAAAGTTCCATTTTTGTTTCTGCAGGTAACAGCAACGATTTTCAGACCCGTGGCCGCAATGTCCTTCAATTTCTTTGTTTCTGTTGGGATTATACTGACAAACAAACCCTTTAATCTTGTTGTGTTTTTATGTTCCATTGCAGGTCATAAACAGCAACATCAATGTCTGATAATGGTCTTGTAATTAAGTTGTTATGTTCCATTGCAGGTGATGGGGAGAGTTGGATTCAGCTTCCCGATTTTCCTAACTTTGATACATTACTAGATAGCATGGATCTTACTAGCATTTTTCAAGACAATGCCGTTGCTTCCGGTTTCGCCTCCATCGGAAACTACTCTGTTCTCCTCCCTCTTCTCTTTGGGAGCTATAATGGCATTTGCCTCTGACCTTGCCAATACCAGCCTAAAGGTTAACAGGTCCGCTTTTGCCTCGCCTGCCTTATGAGTTATGAAACAATAATTCCTCACAATTTAGCTTATGTTGCAGCGATGGTTGCTACCAAATAGCGAAAATCACGGTCACTCCGATCATTGTTCTCGCGGAATTATTCTCTTCAGGAGAGCCCTTTCGTTCATAAAGGTGTTAGCCGGCTCTTGGAAAACAGTCCCTTCAATTATCTGGTTTTAACATCCAGTTATCATGGTGTTGCAGGTTTTTGCTCTAGCAGTTATATCTGCAGGCGTAGCGGTAGCCACTGTGACAGATTTAGAGTTCAATGCTTTCGGTGCATGTTTCGCATTCGCATGGATAATCCCGAGTGCCATAAACAAAATTCTCTGGTATAAATTTAGATTCTTTTTTTATTTAAATTCTTTCACTCATGTTTGTTTCAATCAAGAACAATGGAGAAAATGAAGGTAAAAGAAAAGATATATATATTAAATAGCCATAGCTCATAAAATCTTAAATTCAAACAACAATAATCTTAACATCTTCCTGTATGAGGTGGTGCATATTCAAAACTCTAAACTAATGAGCAGTGTCATTGCTATTACAGATATGGAGAAAATAAAAGCTTATCACACTTTTCTTTTTGGCAATGCATAGGAGTTTTAATAAGCAGGGCAGCCTTCAGCAACGACCCCAGGAACGGTGGGACAATGCGCCAACGGGCAATGGTCGGTGGAGTCGAGACCCCACTACATCGGACCGCCGATGTTGTAGGATTGAAGGGCAAAGTAGAGGACAACAGCCATGAAAGCAACACCGGCATCCAAAGCAGCTGATAATACATATGTATGCTTTGCCCACCATCCCTTGTACCTACTGTAAACATACCAGTTGAAGAAAATTCCAACGGTTCCCCAACAAATGTAGTGCACAGCTTTAGCCGGTGGCATGCTCATTGTTTCTCCGAAGATCATTGGCACGTGTATCAGTTTGATCCATTTCTTCTCCGGGAATTTGCGTGATAGCAACCACACTGGAACGGGGGCAAGTAAGCCTATGAGGAAAAAATAGTTCAGCTGAGGGTAGTTCCCGTATTTAGTGAACATTCGGAGCGGGCCTACGACACCCCAAATGATTGAAGCATTGTAAAATACATCATCACCGGGGCAGGTCCACAGACTTCCGTCAGGCAATAAAGCAGGGTCACAAATGTTTTCGATACTGGATAGGAGCCACCATGCTGTTGCAAAGTAGCAAGTGAAGCAACTATGGTTCCAACAAGCTAGCAAGGCAGAAAAGGCAAATTAAGAGGAAGTAATTTAAAGTTCCTATAACAACAGAGAAAACGAATGAATCACCTGTACGATGAACATCGATTTCGGAGGGATCTTCATGTAATGGCCTAATTTGAAGTCCGAAAGCAACATCAGAGCTTGTGACATGCTGATATAGCCATAGGTCTTGAAAGTAACATTTGCGAGAGGCTTGCCAGGAATCAAATACCCTATGACCAACTCAGTAATCACATTCAACCCCACTGCCTGCACGTTTGTAAGAGCGTGGTTAGAGAATTCATGATGAAATCAATGTCGGAACCCGATGTCATTTCATTCAAGAATGAATCATACCATATTCGTCGTGGCTAGAATGATCCCAATAGGTAAGGTGAAAAAAAATGCCATTAGACAGGCTAGCAGAACTCCCCACCAAGGGAGCTGCAGTTGATTGCCGAAACATTCACAGGCCACAATGGAAAAAACCACAACCAAAGCCAAGATAGAGTAAAACCACCATTGGGGGACAGCATCATAATTTCTCTTCATTAGCCTTGTGTGTATATCGGTAAGCTTATCCTTTGCTGCATTTCTAGACTTACTCACCAATGTCCAGATTGATCTAGAACACAAAAGCAAAGAAATAGAATTATCAAAACATATGATATATCAATAAGACAACTATATGTTGATGCAGGTGCAGGTGCTTACTTTCCCTCAAATTGGAAGACATGGGAAATGGAGGCCGAGAGCGTTGCGAAGCTCAATCCATACAGGAAAGCAAGCGCAACGCTCAGATAGAGTTTACTGTAACCGTTGTATTCGGTAAGATTGATGTCGAACGTTTTATTATTCAGAATTCTAGAAATGTTGTAAGTCTGACCATCAGAATCAAAAGTATAAGACGAAATCAAGGGAAATTTTCTAGCTTCATATACGTTGGACCAGTAAGCAATGGGGATAAGAACATAGAGGAACAAGAAGAACCCAAACATTATGTTGCATATGGCAAATAAGGGTGTGGCAAGAGGACTTCCCAAGAAGGCTGAAACAGTGGCCCAGTCAAGACCGAACGAGCCAATGCCATAACCATTTAGGCCGGATCCTATCTGCTGGATAGGGATCGAATCCTTCCAGATCAAACAAACAAAGGAGAAAGCCGATAACGTTGGAAAAAGGTAGCCCGGTACTATGTAGTAAGCAAAGCTTGATATGAAAACCATGATGAAGAACTGTAGCCTTGTATGTCCACCTTTTGGTCTCTTTTTCTTCTCATGCAATGCCCTGAACAAAGAAACTTGGACCAATGTACTTGGCCACCACATGAAAGGTGAATCAACCAGGAATCTTCTGAACAAACCAGCCCATCCATATCCAGGCAACTGAGATTCATCGACAGAGAAATCGAATATAATGTTCGATTGGTGTCATTTTCATGGTTCATAACTGATGATAATGAAAATGAAATGCAATTTTAAAGTACCTGTGTAGTTTGTGCTAGCAACATGGCTGCCAATGGGTTCAATGATCTGTGATAAAAGGCCTTGACAATTGTAATGATATTTACATCATAAACACCCCCAGCTCCACAATTGGCAAATATGGTTATCAGAGCATGTTCTTTCTTAGTGAACGGCCCCAGATTCAATGAGTACGACCACGGCGTGAACAGGACTCGGATTTTGGTTTTTGGCAGAGTTGCAGCCATTAGCTTCCGTAGAGGGAGAACAACGATTTGCGCCGATATCGACGATAAGCAAAGAATTGGTTGACAAAGGATAGAATGCAACAAAATATTAAGCCAAGAAACCATGTGCGAAACATCAACGCCAATTCCGTCGGATCATCTGTAATCGGAACCGTTAGCCTAACTTGCTCAATGGGATTATCATCCACTTCATCTTCTGCAAAAAGAACAAAAATACCAACAGAACTCATCAGATACTACTCCAGTTCATAACATTCAAGCACATACATACAAACATACATACATATGCATATACATATACATTCTACATTGGTTGCAGCTTGAAGTTTCTCCATGCTAAATGCCACCTCCATTGCCGCCATTTCTCTCCTGCAAGATCCAAAAGCAACACCTCAATATATATACATACATATATATACACACACACACACACCATTACTACCTATTTAAAGCAACATGTTGCAATATTATAATTTTATTTGCAGTGTACACAATACAAGACTCATATAACTTCATTAACAATTGTCTGAAAATTTCTCCTAATTCTCCACAAATTCTGGAAAGACTGAAGAATTTATAATAATAAACAATTTGGTGTTGAATTTTGCATACAATCAATACATTTCTAGTAAGCATCAAACACGAATCTCGAATATAAACATAAAACGAACACGAAAAGTACTAAAAGAAATGAAATACAATGATGATGAACACAAAAACTCAAAGATTTTTACCAGTCGAATTACAAAGGATCAGAAGTCCTTGTGAGTTGTTTGATAAAGTGGGAAAACCCAAATACTGAAGGTTGAATTTAAATAATAAATTTAAATCATTGGATAAATATAATTATATATAGGTTACAATCTTTAATTGATACCTGGTCTCTTTATTTTTATTTTTTGTAAATATTAGTTGTTTACAGCAACTATGTTTCCATATTAGTTTATATGTACACAGACTTAATTACAGTCGAGATTCTTTCTACTCAAAATCCATTTATTCCTAATTTTAAGGGTAACATGATAGCTAGAATCTAACTGTCGTATAGATTCCAACTTTTTACTCTCGTTTATTATTCTGTGTTTTTTTAAAATCCAAATCGAACATAAACCGAATAGTAAAAATAATTGGAAATAATAGTCTAGATTGATTAGTTTTATCGGTATTTTGAATTTTTATAAAGTAATGTGAAGATTTTCACTAATTTGATATATAGAATAATTATTGTATATTATATAAAAAAAAACTCAGTATAAATTAAATAAAAATATAATTTGATTCGATTCGTATAATTATAATTTTTTAATAAGTTAATTGCACCACACGTTCCCAAACTATAATCTTAATTCTAAATTGATATGATACATTTGAAAGTTTCAATTCCATCTCTAAACTATGACCCTCATTCTAAATTGGTCCCTAAACTTTTAATCATTCTAATCTCATCCCAAACTATCAATATATAATAATCATGTCCAATGTTAATAAAATAGTTAAAAATTTGGCAACCACCAATATGTAATAATATGATGTGACATATACTGATAAATTTGGGGATGAAATTAGAATTTTGAGACTAATTTAAAATGAGGAACATAGTTTGTGGGTGAAAATGAAATGATCAAAAGTTTAGGAACCAATTTATTATGATAGTTATAGTTTAGAGATGGAAATGGAGCATTCAAAGTCTAGGGACCAATTTAGAAGAGGGTTGTAATTTGAGGGCATATAGTGCAATTAACTCTTTTTTAATTTATAAACTAAAAATCAATCGAACCAAATATATTTAAATAATAATCAAATTGAAATTAATCCGAATACCACGATTTATTACCATTTTCGATTTTCTCAATTCCTTCTCTCAGCCTAACTTTTGCTTCTGGCTTAAAAATCCAACATTAGTAATACTAGTATGTTAATAACAGAAAATCCAACCAAAATTAGTATGCTTATACGCTTGCAATATTCAAAGTACACTTTTTTTGGTTTAAACACTAATATTCAACCCTGATTAATTCAGATCGAGTACTGTAAACACATATTATGGGGCGACCCTTCCAACCCAATTTTCTCCATTCACAACGTCAAGACTAGAACATCTGACATTCCTTAAAGATTCTAGTTAGGGAAGGACGTAGGACTTTAGGTTAAGGGCAAACCTAAAAATTTCTAGGGTCGAACTTATAAAAATATAGGGAGTCGAAAATAGATTTTCAATAGAAAACACATAAAAAAATTCTAAAAAAATTCTAAATCGTATAGGAATTTCAAATTTTATGGGAGATGACCACCCCCTCCGGCCCCTCTCGGTCCATCCCTAAATCTAGTGCATCTTTCCACTAGACCAACTAATTATTGGTATTCAAAGTACAATATTAGTTTTACAGAAATCATGCAATATCACTATATTAATTCACAAGAATCCAACCCTACTAATTACTAAAATGTTACTATATTGAAAATTCATTATTGAAGTGTAGTTTTGTACACAATATAAAACTCAACCAGTGGTTCAGTAAAAATATGACGATATTAATTTTATGAGACTCGATTTTGAGTATATATCTGTAAGGTGTGTATATATTATTAAAAGATAAAAAAGTATTGTAGCGATGTTTTTTTTCTCGCTAAAAATGATGTGTTTTTTGTTTATTTGGAAAATATTTTTTCGCGTGGAGTTTTAGAAAACCCGTATTTTATTTAAAAATGGAGTTGCCACCGGTCACTCAAGGTGGACAGGACACCGTAAAAATCAGAGATTTTGAAAACTTTGGGTTCGGGAGTCGGTTACGGATGGGGAAGGATTAGCACCCCACACCGCCCAAAATTGGTACTTTAATAATTACCGCTTTATTAATATTAAATTTTCCGGATTAAAGTGATGATTAAATTAAAATTTGATTATAAATGCGAGTAAATTTTAAAGGCCCCGTTATTCGAGAGTAAACGTCCAACCACTATCACTACGCCTGATACTGGCCCCGTTTACGCTCGAATAAAAGGGCATCGCATTGACAAAATATATGTTCGTTATGCAAACTTAAAAAACATGACAAATATAAATAAATACCTTGCGATAAAAAATATAAATAAATACTAACATAATAAAATACTAACATAACATAAATAAAATACTAATCTAAAACATACATAGATAACTATTAATTTAACACATAAATAAAAACATATCTAACATAAATAAAATAATAATCTAAAACATACATACATAAATATTAATCTAACTTATAAATAAAAACATATCTAACATAAATAAAACACTAATATAAAACATAAATTTAAAACATACTAATCTAAAACATAGATAAACATACAAATTAAGAACACAATTTTAAATTAACTACTACTTCATTAAAATATAAAAATTACAACATAAATAAAAAGGAAAGAAAATATACCTAACTAGGAGTTCGAATGACGAACCCCGACGAAACCCCACCGAGATCTACCACGACATCTCCAAAAATATTAACTAGATCGGACCTAAAATAGGACCCCGATCGAACCGACTAGGACCGAGGACACTGTCCCGGTCCTGGGCTAGCCGGGAGCTAATGCCCCCTTTATTGGCCAGCCCATGGCCGATTCAATTGCTTCCTTTTGCCCTCCCCTGCCTCTATTTATAGGCAATTGGGGAGGCAAATGGGTGACGTGGACAACCCAAAACCACTCTTTTTTTTTTGCTTTTTTGCTTTTTTTTAATTAATTTTATTATTATTATTTATATATTAATAATAATATTATTACAACAATACTAAAAATACTAAAAACTCGGACAAAAATGAGTGATTACAAGTATAAACAAATATTATATTGTAATCCCCTTAAGACTATTTGAAAAATGTGTATAATTTTATGCATGATTAATGAATTAGATTATAGCGGTCATTAATCATTTTTAAAAATAAATCTGCTTTAATTTTACGTGTTGTTTATAAATTTTAAAAAATAAGTATTAGATTTAAGTTATAAAATATGTTTGGTCTATTAATTAAAATTAAGTACTATATATGATTAAATAATTTGATAAATGTAAAATTTAAAGAATAATAAGACACAAAATAAAACAAAATATTTCTTTGAAAAAAATTATCCTTAAGTGATAAATAGGTTCTGATATGTTTATCGTTTCTCACATTTTTTCATAGAAAAATAATTTCAATAGGATGATTTTTATTCAGAATTATCTAACGCATTTAAAAAATTAAAATATTTCTTTGGATTTAGTATATGTCAAATTATGTCATCAATCCTTATACTATACTTAAATTGTGGATTTAGTTCATGTATTCCAACTTGGTCAATTTTAGTCCCAATTCTTTTTGAACTTTTAAATTTCAGTCTTTGCTTAAATAATACATTATATAACTAACTTCATCGACTTAAAATGATAAAATTAAAGAACAAAAAATTAAAATTAATAGGAAATTTTGATTTCTATCCTAGTTTATAGACGTTATTTTTGGTATTCTTAGTTGTTTACAAGTATATAGGATTATGTTTCCATTACAAATGTAACTGCCCAAATGCCGTTTTACATT